>CM049576.1:3088779-3192988 GCA_027123335.1 Amphiprion clarkii
TTTTGTACATGCAGCCGAGCACAGTCGTGTTGTTATACACCTCTTATAGTATGTTCTGAGCGTCAACGGTGACTGCTGCTCTGCTCTTTGTTCTGGCTTCATCTAATCAACCATGTTCAGGCCCTAATCTGTGATGCCAAACAAAACTCAATAGGTCCTAGAAAATTTGCACACAGGAATGCGAGAATAACATTAAAGTGGCTAATTTGCTGAAAAAAACTAGCAAGGCTTCCTTACTACGTGGTCCAAGTCCTCTATAAAACTTGAAACTTTCATTGTGGCAGGGAGATTGTTTTTCATTCTCATAGTGAAGGCGAATTTGAAAATGGTAGCACAAAAATATTGGAAGCCACATGAAATGTAGGGCCAGTGGCAGCCTTATATGAGTCAGACTCAAAGGATCGTAGTCTCCCGTAGCTAAGTACTGGTCTGGTTGTACATATTATCATTCCGCTATAGGAGGAAAAAAACACTCTGACTTGTTCATATTTCTGTAAACACAGTCGCTGTTGTTTTTAGAGGAACTAAGCACAGGATGTAGTGATGGTGCCCCCTTAAAATAATGACGTGTGCCGTTGTTTCTTAGGTGAGAACTGTCATTAAAATTAAAAGATGTCATTAAAAGATAATTCACCATAAAAACTAGCAGGGCAAAACTTGAAATCTTCAGTGTGGAACAGAGATTGTTGTTGTTTCCTGTAGTGAAGGGGAATATGAAAACGGTAACATAAAACTATTGGAAGCCACATGAAATGTACTTCCAATGGCAGGCTTATATCCACAGTCTACATTTAGTGAGTAACTGGATGATAGTCTTTCATAGCCAGAGAATGGTCTGGTTGCACATATTATCATTCTGCTGCAGGTGAATAAACACTCTGATTTGTTCATATTTCTTTAAACACAGTCGCACCTTCATTTTGAGTGGAGCTAAGCCCAGGATACAGTGATGGTGTTCCCTCGGAATACTTACGGTTGGAATTGTTTTGGTGGAAGGATGCGAGAACTAGAATAAAATGGCTAATTCATGGTAAAAAATTAGCAGCAGCGTCTAACTGCACGATCTAAATCCTCTGCAAAACTTGAAACTACCTGGAGGCGAATTAGCTGTTGTGCCAGTGCTGAGTCCAAACCGCTGGTCTTTATCTAAAATAACATGAGTTTTTAGTTTAAATATTTAAACAAAGGATTTTGACATTGAACATTAAACATACAATACAATACCTGTAATACACAGTTAAGCTTGATTATTGCACCCACAGCCTATCACTTATTTTTAGACCTTCTAATGTAGGATTTTAGCTTTTTCCCCCCTAACGTGATTCCAGTATTTCATTTGTGTATTTAATCGTACATTTTTGAATCCACTTATTGAACCTGTTTGTCTACTGACCAGAGAGGAAAATCAGCTGAAACAACTTTCAGAAATGAGGAGTTACAGGATGAATGCAGCTCATTTTCTGTCCTGTAAACAGAGTTTAACGAATTCAGGTATTTAATCAACAGCTAAATGATCGTAGCTATCAGAGCACATCCCTGCTTTAACGTAGTCACCACTCCTGTATCACCTCCAGCTCTGTCACTGCACACACGTGTTTTTTTAGAAGTTGCAATCAAATTTGTATCTAAGTCGTGGCCAGATACTCTGACAGTCGTGTCACGGTGACTTTCAGAGATGTGTTCCTGTCAAAGTGAACCGAACTAAAGCTGCAGTGATGTTTAAACCCTCAGAGAGCAGAGCAGCGGTGGCGGCTTCATCAGTGTGGATTTCTTTACATGTTTACACACGACTGCTTGAAAGCAAGTATTTTTTTGAAAACAACACCGGTTGTCTCGTTGTACTTTGGGCCGGTATGACTATCGGTTAGCTTAGCATTGTCCTCTGCCATCTTTGTAGAAACTGTGGCGACCCGATCAGAAAAAGAATCCTCAGTAAATCGACGGGAGCTCTGAGGTCAGACGGCTCCTCCGACTGTGAATAAAAGAACAGTGCCAGCCCGTGGTATCACCGTGGTGACGAGGGCGACACCGGTTTCTATAGCAACGGCCAATGAGCCGCAGGGTGGAGCCAAAATGGCCGACGGTGGAAACTCTTTTAGGTCCTCTGAGCACTGTGTTCGTTCATGCAACGTGTGCTATAGTCATTGTGTGCTCTTTGGCTCTGTGTGTGTGTGTGCGTGAGGTTTCGAATGTGTGTGTGTGTGAGAGAGAGTGTGTGAGGAAGTGTGTGTGTGTGTGTGTGCTGTTTATTGTACAGCTGTTTTCTGTATTATTGTATTAAACATGCAGAACTCCACTCATCTGCTGTGAGTGTTTTATTCAATGTTTACTGCTCTGCAAAGGCAAAGCACGCTAACGGCACATTTGGTAGTTGAGCTATAATGTGTATTTCACTCTCTAACATCTGTTTTACTATGTTGGAAAACATTATTCCATATAAATGTGTAGTTTAAGTGAAAACAGCCCCTTAAATGTGCAGCAACAGTCAGTCTGTAGGTCCTGTTTCTCCACCAGGGGGCAGCAGAGGCTTATTTCCATTTACCAGCTGAATAAGAGTTGTTTCTGTTTATCCACCTAGTAGTCCAGTTTAGAGGCATTTCAGGTGCCTTCAATTACAGTCAATCAGCTCCTGATTAACAGCAGCAGCAACACAAGAAAACACTTCTTGTCCTTCTGTTCACTTAAAACCAACTAATCAGCAGGGCTTTTATCAACAACATGAAGAAATTATGTTTCACTGGGATAGAAAAGACTCAAGAGGTCCTTGTTAAAGGAGCAACCAGTTCAGTTTTAGACATAAAAGTCACTATATTGTTAAAACAGAAAGTTTAAAGCTGCGATAAATAGTTTTACACATGATTACCCTGTTGTTGTTTTAACTTGAAATTATTCTACTTTTAGGTTGACCCTCTGAACCTCAAGCTGGCTGTTTTTTCCCCTTGTGTCACGTTTTTAGTCACTGTCAGATTATTTTTCACCCCTATATAGAGTCCTTCACCTCTGTAGAAGACCAGGGTCATCCAGGGTACTCAAGACAAAGCAGATTGATTTGGGCCGAAAATCCAGGAAATGAGAATCTTTGCACTTAAACCGCTCCTTAAAGTTGTGAAGCAGAATCCTGTAACTTCCAGATTATGCAGGAAGTGAATATTTCGTTTACGGGTTCCCATTGTGCCAAAAGACGAAGGCGTCTTTGAATGCGTTCTGTCAACAAACAAGCCACCGAAGACAAAGTCAACACCAAGTTTTGTGTTAAGAGCATTTACTGACAGGTAAAATGCTGTCTTTTTTTCATGTCTTCAAAGTTTAGTCCTCAGTTTGCCCTCTATGTAGCGTTTGCAGCTTGTTTCTGCTGCCCTCAAGTGGCCAAAACCAGTCACTGCAGGTTTAAAAGTACAACATTTTTCAAGTAATTCAAAGTTGTAGTTTGAAGTCGGGGTCTGATGATAAAAATTTTGATGTTAAAATGTAAAATAACAAAAGTGCCAACATTAAACTTAATAGAAATACCTTTTTTGTTTTTCATGTTTAATTAGTATAACATTTTTTGCAATATTTAGCCTTTGGTGTTGACTAGCTATGGGTCATATTCATTTATTTTTTCGTAAATTAGTTTTAAAAAAAAAAATGAAAAAAAATCAATAATCTAATAAATGCATGATCAGATAATCAGTCGATCTTTAGTTTGAAGTAAACTAAGACTGAGAACATCCCAGTTTATTTATTTTACAGTATGTCACCACAAACTAAACTCAATAGATCCTACAGGAAGTTAGACCATTCTTCAGTACAGAATATTCTGACCTCACCTCATTATCATTCTGCTACAGCAGGAAAAAACCTTCTGGCTTGTTTATATTTCTTTAAACACAGACACCGTTGTTTTTAGAGGAGCTAAGCTCAGGATGTAGTGGTGGTGCCCCCTTAAAAATAGAGAGTTCTGGAATCATAAAGTTAGACATTTTCAAACTCTACACAAAGTGGCTTTAATTTTAGGTTTTGTTTTGTTTTCTTTAAAGATTTTACTACAAAAAAAATCTAAATATAATTATAATTCCTGAGCCACTGAGGACTTCCACCAAAAGACGTCTCACTCCATCTGGTTTGTTTTAAGCTCATAATTAGCCCGTTTATTGGATTAAACACGATTCACTCCATGGTTAGTGTCACTAAGTTATTTGTTAGCGTATCAGATCTCAGCCTGACTCAGCAGAGCTTCACTGGGAGTTCAGAGTCCTGTGAAGTCTGTCCAGGCTCGTTATAATTAAGACTATAATTCTGATTGTCAGTGTTTTGCCAGCAGACTGAGCTTGTGTCAGCAGCAGAGAAGCCGTCAGCTCTGCCAACCTAATCTAAGCGAGTGGCACGGCCCCGACCAAAGGCTCGGCTCTGATCACTTTTTTAAAATTCTTCGATTTACTGTATGCTTTGGCTCAGTCTGACACTTCGACTCGATTTATTGATCCAGAAATCAGGTTATTGCAGCAGCTTAGGAGAAAGCAAGCATAAGCATATAACACATATAATACAAGTACGGGGGGAAATACAGAAATATAAAACCATGGAAATACTGTGTGATGGTTATATGCAAACAAGTAGACTATGTAATAAGTCTGTTTTATGCTCCTTTATAGACTGTTTACTATCTAATTCCATTTTCCTGCAGCTTATATAAAAGCTGCTAATGCATGATGTCCAACACAAGCTAAAACAAAAATAACAGCTTTCAATTGGTGCACAAACCCCAAAATCTTTAGATTTTTTTCTTTTAATGCACCTTTAACCAACAACAATGACTAGATACTGAGGGTCACTTCTTCTAAATTGAGTTTATGGTGGCTTGAAACTCAAATTCCATGTCAAAAGAAGAATAATAATGGGAATTTGTCGTAAAAATGTCATAATAAAACTGTAATAATGTCAGAGGTTGAGTTCAAAATTGAGAGTGCTCTGCAGATCAACAGTTTTGGTTCTGAATGCGCCGTAACATTATCTGCAGTTAAATACAGGGTGTCCCTAAAGTTTGGACACATGAGAAATCTCATTCACTATATATTTTTTTGTCTCCACAGATTAGATATAGCTTTGTCGAAAGAAGGAAGAGTTGAACTGGTACTTCTCAGTGGATATGAAGGATGAACATATGGAATGATAGGGTTGGGGTTAGGGTTAGGGTTGAGGTTGAGGTTAGGGTTAGGGAAGTGATTTTTTGGGGCTAGCATGAATTTTAGCCCTGATTGATTCTTTAGTTTCGGCTGATACATCTGATCGTCCAGAACGAGGTTTGTCCATGACATTGCCAGTTTCTTTAAACTTTTTAACCACCTTCGCCACCATAGAAACGCTCCTTGGATGACGTGCATTAAATTAATCTGCTGTCTTTCCGTATGTCCATCCTTCACGTGCACTCAGAAGTACCAGTTCAACTCTTTCTTCTTTCAATAAAGCCATATTTAATCTGTGAAGGTAAAAAATTATAGTTATTGAGATTTCCTGTGTTTCCTGTAGACAATATTTCTTCAATGTGACTGAAGTCCTTCTGGTTAGACTTCACATCTTAATTGTCCACATTGGTGCTAAATTAGCATAGCCTCAAGGATTTAATCACAATCTAACTTTTACAACAAGATCAAAGTACTTCTGACCACTGTAAAGTGTTTAATCTGGTGTTTTTTCCAACTTTATTGTGAAAATTTGGTTTAGTCAGTAGAAGGAAATGACTGAAATGGATCAACATCATGTCCTGGGAGAAATTTTTCTTTCTAACTAAGCAAAAAGTCCATCAGCACATAATCTTTAAACATGTGCGAAATGACCTTTACAACTCATCAAGAGCAGTAAAATGAGCAAAGTTTCCCCAAAAGACCGGCAATCAATAGATGGAAGTTTAAAGCAACGACTGGTGAAAGAGACCAGAGAAGAAACCAGAAAGAAAGACAAATAATAATCATAAAATAAAACTTCATTAAACCCCTGAAATAAGTTATTTTGCCAGGAAACGAAACTGCATCACATGAGAATGAATGCAATAAGCCAAAAGACTTAAGAACGCACGAAAGCTACTTTAAATGTTCCTCGATGGAGACCGCTGGTTACAGAAGATCCAACCTTTGCTCCTTCAGCTCCAGATCTTTGGAATCACCTTCTTTCACCAAATGTTGCTCCTTCGTGGACATTTTAAAGGAAAATCTCAAGACAAACATGTTTTCAGAGGCTTTTCTTAGTGTTCTTAATGTCTTATTGTCATATATTCAGTGATTTTTAGAAGTTTTATCCTGTTTTTTGGACCATATTTTTTGCCGGCTTGTCTTATAACATGTACAGAACTTCAGTCAGCTCATCCATCCATTATCTATACACCGCTTAATCCTCATTAGGGTCGCGGGGGGGCTGGAGCCTATCCCAGCTGACTCGGGTGAAGGCAGGGGACACCCTAGACAGGTCGCCAGTCTGTCGCAGGGCTACATACACAGACAAACAAGCACTCACACACTCACACCTACGGGCAATTTAGAATAATCAATTAACCTCAGCATGTTTTTGGACTGTGGGAGGAAGCCGGAGTACCCGGAGAAAACCCACACATGCACAGGGAGAACATGCAAACTCCATGCAGAAAGATCCCAGAAAGACTGGGATGCGAACCAGGGATCTTCTCGCTGCAAGGCGAAAGCGCTAACCACTACAACACTGTGCAGCCTCAGTCAGCTCAAGTTGTTATAAAACATGCTGCATATTTATACTTGATTTGATTTAATATACAATCAAAATGACGTTGGAGCACCACAAGTGACTTTTCTGTGGCCTTTTGTTGTCAATGTCGTCCAGTGTGTTCTAGTTAATCACATTTGGGCTCCAGATGCTGTTAATTTGACGTTTTCTGTAAAGAACAAGAAAAAAGAAGTAGATCCAACAAGATGGCAGCCTGTTTCAGACAGAGGTGACATGAGAAAAATAGTTTTTGAACTATAAATCATTCAGCATATGTTGGTAAAACCCCAGAATAAACTTCTACAGACATATATTTAACACATCTTCAGGTAAAGTCCATTAATGTGCACTGAGTGTGATTTATTATTATGCATGTTTTCTGGCTTCCAGCTGCTGAATCTGTTCTGTTCTGAAACCCGAACCTGAAAGCTGCTTTGAACTTTTAAACGGCCGATTCTTTGTCACCAAGAAGGAAAACAGGAAAAAGACCTGAAAGTGAGACCAGTTTTTAATGTCTGATCAAAGAGAAGAACTCTTAAAGCTTCATTCGACCGGCAGGATGAGAATCGACTCAGGTGGTTTCTGAACAGACCGAGTAGAGAAAAGAAAAAAGAAGAAGAAAAACCAGGTTGTTGCTGCTCGTTCAGCTCCAGTGAGCAAACATGTCTCCTCTGAAAAGGGTCTTTTCCTCTTTGCTCTCAGATTCAAAGGTTTCAGCCATTTGAAAAGCCTTTTGTCAGCCGGGAATCCTTTTATTTAAACGAAAGCTGAAGTGACGAAGCCGGAGCCTCCTTCAAAATCTCAAGCAATAAAACAGGAAAATGTGTCTGCATCACTGCACTGATGTTCCCTTCATGGATGTGAGTGACAGATCAGATCTGGTTTTTATTTAGGACTCAGAAACACTCAGCTGTATAGAGGAAGATGAAGGGAATCCATACGTTTAGCAGTGAGGTTGAATAACGTCAAGAACAAAGACCAGTAAAAAGGTTTATTTACTGCTTTGATATCAGGATTTGGGACACAAACTGCTGATGAGTGAAATCTGAAAGTCTTTTGTCCTACATGAGGATTTTTTATCTCAGTTATTTTGTTATTTTCAAAGTTCACTTGTTGCTAACAAGCTAGTCTGACTGATGGTATAAACCTGCCACTGACCACTTATTTAAGTCTGTCATCAGGATTGTTGAGGTGAACTGTGCAGGAAGTAGAGTTCAAAATCGACAGTAAAGATGAACAGTTTCCAGTAGCCTTCGGTCTGTACGTAAACTCACAGAAACGCATCGATTTATGAAAATATTCTCTGACGAATATATTAGTTTGTACACAGCCTGCAATAGTTTTAATTACAACAGTCTTAACACTATAAAATACATCTTAACCCTGTAAAATACGTCCTAACAGACTAGAAACTATGTCTGAACACCAAAAAAATACGTCTTAATACTATAAAAAACTTAACGCCATAAAATATGCATTAACAGTAAAAAAAAAATAAGCCTTAACATGATGAAATACTGCCAGAATCAGGCCTTTATGGTCAAATAGGTGCTAAGAAACCACTACTAAGGAAAAGCAACAAGCACAAGAGATTTGTTTGGGCCAAGAAACAGTTGTCAAATAGGACCTTTTGTCAACTGTGTACCAACCTGACTTCTGCACAATACAACTGATGGTCCCAACCCCATTAAGAAGGCAAGAGATTCCACAAATCAGCCTTGACAAGGCGCACCTGTGAAGTGAAAACCATTTCAGGTTCTACCTCATGAAGCTCATCCAGAGAATGCCAGGAGTGTACAAAGCAGTGATCACAGCAAAGGGTGGCTATTTTGAAGAATCTAAAATATAAAACATGTTTTGACTCCTTTCACAATTCTTTGTTTACTACATAATTCCATATGTGTTCTTTCATAGTTTTGATGCCTTCAGTGGGAATCTACATTGTAAATAGTCATGAAAATAAAGAAAAAATGAGAAGTTGTGTCCAAACATTTGACTGGTAGTGTGTATCTGAACACTATAATGAACAAGACAACACTATAAAACCCCTAAATACTGTAAAATACATCTTACAGGCCTCGAAATTACATCTTAACACTATAAAATATGTGTTTTCTATGTTTTATATAAGCTAGAAAACAAGCCTTAACATGAGAAAATATGTTTTTACAGACTGTAAAATACATCTTAAACCATCAAATAACCATCAGAACACTGTAGAAAATCCACCAAGCCCCAATTTTCTCGCTTGTCCATCTGCTATTCTCCTTCAACGCAATGCATGATGGAACATGCTGTTGCTTAGTGACCATCAGCTGTTCTCTGCTTCCCACAGTGCATTGTGAGAAACTCTGAGTGACTAGACAGGGTGTAACAATTGGAACTTACCGTTCAGAAAGAACTATATGGTGAGTAGTGACTGATTTCAGACTCATTCCTGGTTTTACAGCCTTCAGATGAATCCTTTGTTGACCTTCTTTATCACTGAGCTGCTGCAGAATCTAAAGGAAAACAGCTGATGACCAGAAACAGACCAAAAGAAAGAGACGGCTGGACTTCAGAGGCCGATGTGACGCTGTGAGGAAAGCGGCTGCCACTTATCTGTGTTCAGACGTGAATGAAGCTTCTGTCTCATTGTTGACTCTCAGTGTGTCTGTTCTTTATTCGGGCCGACGGCGTGACTAATGCCATCAAACCGAGCGGCAGGAAGAGGCCTCGCCACACTCAGGATCATCATAATTGGATTGTTAATAGTCATTTAGTTTGCTGCTGAAAGGGAACCTTATTAACTGTGTTTGTTTCATCACCCACGTTCAGTCACAGAAACCTGCATAGAAACCAGAGCTGAACCCGTCGTCGAGGAAAACTCATGATGTTTAGCACAAAAACAAACAGTTATTGGTGCCAGTCGGACAGGTGGGGATTGAAATTTGGCATATTTCTGCGTAAATATGATCGAAAAGAGCATCAGATTTTCACAGAGAGTTTGAAAGATAAAGAGAAACCAAACGAGGCACAAATGTTCTAATATTCATGGAGAAATGATTCAGTTTTACGTTTTATTATGTGATGAACCCAGGACAGCAGCTGATGTAGAGCTTTTCTTCTTATTAAAGTAAAGTCGATTAAGGGAATATTAATGAATCAATCAACCAGTTGATCTGTAAGCAAACAAATGAGTTTCCCAAAGTATTTTCTTATACATTTCTGTGTATTTTTACCACTTTTCGTCATCATTTGACAAAAACTGACACATTTTCACATAAAAATATAAATTTTTGAGAACACATTGGACACAACACAATACAATATAAATAAATATAATATAAATGCATTAAAAAATATATGATAATAAAATGAAATAAAATATAATAAAAATCCATTAAAATAATAGCATCATCCTCAGTTGTAGATATAAGATATGATAATAAAATGAAGTAAAAATAGATTAAAATAACAAACTCATCATTGACCATAGACAAAAAATATATGACAAAATTTAAAAAATAGATTAAAATAATAAAATTAATATCGTTCACAGCCAAAAAATGACAATAAAATTAAATAAAATTAAAATAGATTAAAATGAAATCATCATTGGATGCAGACAAAAATATGAAAATAAAATGAAATAAAACAAAAATAATAACATCATCATTGACTTTAGACAAAAAATATGAAAATAAAATGAAATAAAACAAAAATATCATCATTGATTGTAGACAAAAATCTGATGATAAAATGAAGTAAAATAAAGTAAAAATACATTAAAATAATAAAATCATCATCGATTGTAGACCTAAAATATGCTAATAAAATAAAGTAAAAATAAATTAAAATAACAAAAATCCTAAAAAAAAAATATGGTAATCAAAAATTTAAGTCATAAAGTCATCATCATTTCTAAACACAAAAAATTGATGATAAAATAAAAATGCATTAAAATAATAAAATCAATATCAGTCATAGACCAAAAAATATAACAAAATAAAATAGATTAAAATAATAAAACTACAGTTGATTACAGACAAAAAAAATATGATAACAAAATGAAATAAAATAAAATAAAAGTAGATCAAAATCATGAAATCATCATTGGTGGTGGACAAAAAAAACCTATATAATAAAATGTAATAAACTAAAAAATAAATTAGAATAATAAAATCATCTATGGTTGACAACAAATATGATAATTAAATAAATAAAGGTTTAAACGAAATTATTATTATTTATTATAGACAAAAATATATGATAGATTAAAACAAATTTAAATATATAAAATAATCTAAAATCACACAGTGCTTGTGGGTCATTCTGTTGCAAATATTAAATATCATTAAAAGCCCCAGATGACGTCCTGAAACATCTCATTTTGTCCACAAATCAAAGACATTCAGTTTATTGTCATAGAGGAGGAAAGAAACCAGAAAATATTCACATTTATGAAGGTGGAATCCAAATATTTTCAGTTCCCACTCAAACCAATGAATTGATTTTGAAAGTAGCTGATTAAAGTGATGAAACGTTGCAGCTCTGTTGTCATTCTGGGGGAACATCTGCTCTGTTGTTCCTGCTGAAAGCCAGAATCTCTGATGGAAACACTTGAGCTCTGAGGTTCTGCAGCTCTTCAGCTCCATTTTAATTCTTGCCGTATCTCCACTCAACTCGCTTATGAGCAGAGAATGAAGTGCTTCGCTGGGAGGGACGAGGACGTGATGGAGACCTGAGATGCTCTGAAGTGCTTCATTCCTGCACTGAGAGATTCTACGTCGCTGAAATGCATTTGTGATGGGAAGAGATGGCAGCTTATATCAACGGCTGTATGACGTTTACATGCCACTAACTCATCTGTTCTACTCTCCAAGAATACAGTGGAGTTCCTCATTAATCTCCCCTTCATCAAATATTTACCGTCTTCCTCGTATTTGCTCGAGTCCCACAGAAAGAGAGTCATTTAAAGTCTGTATCTCGTGGATTGGATGAGCAGTAAATTAAACGCAATGAAAATCAGCTCCCCAGAGTGTTTCTTCCTCTTCACATAGATGATCTGTTTGTTTCTTGTCTGCCTCCGGAGGAAGCAGTTGATACGACGAGGCTCTCAGTCTGTCAACAATAAATGTGACTTGATTTTATCATTTCGTGTCTTCCTCATCCTCCTGCACAGACATCTATACAGAGCAGAGGACGGAGGCAGAAGGGAAAGCACATTTACATTCCATTTGGCATTATACTGGTAATAAAAACACTTATTAACCAAGAAAAAAGAGAGTGCTGGATACCTGCCTTCTCATATTATATTATATTATATGTAGTTTTTGCTCTGACCTGTGAAATATCTGAGGTCAGATTTAGCAGTTTGACAGAGAAAATCATTTTAACTTTCTTGTCCTGGTGTCCAGAATTTATTGTTTTTCTGCTTTAAAGCACAATTTGTAACACAGCAGCTGTTCTATCTATCTATCTATCTATCTATCTATCTATCTATCTATCTATCTATCTATCTATCTATCTATCTATCTATCTATCTATCTATCTATCTATCTATCTATCTATCTATCTATCTATCTATCTATCTATCCATCCATCCATCCATCCATCCATCCATCCATCCATCCATCCATCCATCCATCCATCCATCCATCCATCCATCGATCATCCATCCATCCATCCATCCATCCATCCATCCATCCATCCATCCATCCATCCATCCATCCATCCATCTATCGATCTATCTATCTATAACATCTGCACTTTGTTTTCAGATGTACAGTTATATCAAAAGTTATTTATTATTAAATGTCAAAATGTTTTTGAACTGTACTGAGTTTATTTGATTTGACTGTCAGTTATTGATTACATCCAGGCTCTAATAAAACTACCAGGTTACATCAACATATATCATCACACTAATTCATGTTAGACTTTAAGATTTTCTGGACATTTGCTTTAATACGTTTTCTCTGACTGGACCTCTTTGAATTTTAGTCGACTAATCCTGCACTAAACAGCATGTTGGCTCTCCTGGTGGGAAATTTATTAAAAAAACAAGACGGAACAGTCGACCAACATGTAGTAATATGCACACTCTGCAAGCATGTCAGTCTCCATAGACCTCCATGTTAAAGTGCCCAACTTTACAGCAAAAATGAATATATTTACAACCTGGTACAAGAAACAGTTTTGGTCTCTATAGCTGATTTGCAGAGTCATGAAAAGTGTACTGAGGTGATTTATTTTTAAAGAACTCATCTGCTTTAATTGTATTAAAGCCTAAAATGATGAATAAATAAGTGTGTGGCTGCTTTAAGTGACAGGTTATTTTAAATGTGCTACTTTAGACCTTTAAACCCAAACTACTGCTGCTCTGGTGCCTCTGCTTTGCATCTAGTTAGTATTCAATCTGTACAATGTCTCTTTTTTAAAACCAGAAGGACATTTTATAAAGCTGAATAAAAGAGCTCCACAGACCAATAGTTTACATAATTAATCTCTGTCGTGTTATATTGGGATTTTAAGCCTTCTTTTTACTCTCTATTTTGTCTCTACAAGCACACACTGTGCGTCCAAAGTGAAATAACTCAATTTTAAAAGCTAGTGAAGATCCCAAAGTTTGCAGAGTTGCCACAACGTCAGCTTGAATCTCAGGCATGTAGACTATGAACGGTGCAGCCGTACAAATGAGGAGTCAGTGAAGGCAACACAGCTGATATAATACTGGCAGACAGTGTGGGATGACGGGGGTTTCTCATTTTGAAGCTACAAAAGAGGAAGAGAAACAAAGTGGGAGCTGGATGTTACAGTGCAGGGTTGATGTGTGGAGAAGGCAGAGATAATTGTGAGGCTTCTTCCTGCCTTGTGCTCACAGATAACTGGAACTGGGTGTCGAGAAAGAGAAATGTTTGGCTGTTTTTCAGGAGGGATGTTGGTTGGTTGTTTCAGAACATCAATGCTTCAGAGAACGTTTGATAAACCACAGAACAGGTGGGTTAATATTGTGAGATGTAAAGAAAAATAATTTCAAAAAAAAAAACCAACAGTGAGGAGGAGGTGGGGGAGGATTGTAAAAAGATACTGGAGCTTCACAGGAGTAAAGAAACAAAAAAGCAACATGAAAAGTCTGAGAGCAGCTCCTATTGTGATCCCAAGTAACCTTGAATAACATTTCCAGCAGGTTTCTGACTCCAACATATAGAGAACTCCTTCATATTCTCACCATGAACCTCTTATAATAAGAAAAGGCTCTTTTAAATCCGTCCTATGAGCCACTTACCAGCGAACAGGTTTGAGTGGTTGTTGCTTTTGGAATAAAGCATTCTGTAAATGTTAAAAGAAATGTGTGAAAATAACAGCAGTTTAAATTTAAATACAGGAAAACTGCATTATAAGGTCACACAATGTGAAATAAGGAATTACTGTTTGTAAAAATACGGATTTTTTAATGTGGACAATATTGGCTTTTTGTTTTTTTCTCTTAGTCAACATGTAAATGAACACTTTTAGTTGTGATTTTACTAGATATTATCTGTTGTATAACGATTCAGTTAGCATTTTCTCAATCATTCATATATAGTTTTTTTTAAATTAATGGAAATAAAACTGTAAAATTATATTTCTAGCTGATATAAATAAATTTTTTATTTTAAAAACAATGTAATTTTATGGTCAAAACATTGTAAAACAATACATGACCACTAAAAGAATGGTCAAAAATTCCCCAAAACACGCTCCTAAACCTTGTGGACAGCCTTCCCATCTAAAAAAAAAAAAAAAAAATCTAAATCAAGGACTGAGAAATGGTTTATTATATTGTATTTTTTTTTAACTGTGGCAGATTTGTTAAATTGCAGATATATAATGTCAACATCAAAAATCTGTATTTTTGCAAACAAATGTTTAACTGCAAAACAAAAATAAATAAAATAATACAAATTTGTACTTTTAATTTTTATTTTTGCTGTATTTAAATCAGCAAAGTATTATTGTACAGATATTTGCTGTTATTCAAAAGGAAAACATCTTCATGACTGAGAAATTGTTGTGTTTTTTTTAAATGTTATTTTGCAATTTTTTTTAAATTTCAGAGATATAATTATACAGATAATTTCAAGTAAAATCAAAGAAAAACAGTATTGATTTGTATATAATGTGTAATCAAAAACCTACATTTTTAGTTAAAAAAGTAATTCTTTTACAATGTGTGCTCATAAAATTATAATTTTTCTGTATTCAAATCAGTAAAAAAAAAAAAATCATATTTTACAGATATTTACTGTTATTTTTTAGTTTTTAGTGTATTTTCCTGGTGTCCTTGCTGCCAGATTTTCAGTTTCATGACATAATTAGTTTTTGCCAGTGTGTGGTTAAAATGTAAAACTGACTGATCCATTAACCTCACAGCAAACTGATGAGACAGTTTGCTGAGAAGCTGAACACCTAGTTTAAAAAAAATGATCTGATTCAGTGTCTGTGGGAAGTTCAGTCAAACAAAGTGTTCGTCACATGTCAAGAGCTGCTCAGAGGTTTGAGTTCCTTGTTTTGTTCGACCACTTCCAGCCTTTCTTTTAGAGGAACAGCTGGATCTGACGTTTCTTTATTGTGGGCCTGAATCGCTGCTGTAGAACTTTCACTCCGACTCTCTTTCCACTCTGCAGCTTTTTATTTCTTTCAGAAAGAATATAACACTGGAATGACTTCATCCATTATGTATTTTTAAACAGTGTGCTCTCAGTGCTAACAAGCCTCTTGTAGCTGAAACACATAAAGATCTGGGATTCCTCACGTCATCCTGTTACACATAAAGCTCCTGGCTACTGGGGAATCTGTAAACATATGAGCTTTTACATGATCTAGTACACAGCTGTTAGGATTCTCCAAGTGTGACGCACTAATGGGACACAATCTGACTTCAGAACAGGCTTGTAAGGTGTCTGTAAAAAGAACTCACCCACCTGGGAAGGTTCCCCTTTTACTGCATTTCAACATTGAATTTTATTTTGCAGATTTGTACTGAGTTGTGTCAATTAATTAGAAGTATAAAACATAGAAGTGCATAAGTATTCAAGTCAGTATTTAGTAGATGCACCTTTGGCTGCATTGATCATGATGCTGCCACCACCATGCTTCACATCATGATGCTGCCACCACCATGCTTCACATCATGATGCTGCCACCACCATGCTTCTATTCATGATGCTGCCACCACCATGCTTCCATTCATGATGCTGCCACCACCATGCTTCTATTCATGATGCTGCCACCACCATGCTTCTATTCATGATGCTGCCACAGTCATTTTTTTTACATCTTTTGCCTTCCAAAGAAGTCCAGTTCTCCTCAGTATACCAGCACACATTTTTTCATGATTCATTGAGAACTTTTCTCAGTTCTTTTATGGATTCAGTCTCCTCACATAATCCCAAACAGACTCCATGCTGTGGAGTCACCATCTCCTGACTTGTTCTTCTCAAGGTTGAATATAGTTTTCTGCATGTTTGGGCTCGTCCTGCTGTAGAGTACAGTGTATTCAGGACAACGAGACACCTCTCTGAGGATGCTGCTGAGGGATAAAACCAAATGAATCTTTTGCTCAACTTCTAAAAGCCGATGCATTTTATCAGGGAGACGTTTCCCACTGAATATAAATGAGGAGATTTATATTCCTGCTGCTCACCATTTGCTCAGATGTTTCTCTGGATTTTCAGGGACAGAAACTTGGTAACTTTTGATACATAACATGAGTGATTATAAAGCGTATATTAGCTGTCAGCTCGGCCGTGTGACTCTACTGCAGTTAATCAGGTTTTCTCGGCTGCCTGTTTATCTGTCAGGATGTTGGTGCCAGATATGAACCCAGATCTGATTTATTGTCGACAGCAGCCGCCGAGTCGATCAATTCCTGCATCTGCACTTCATCGTCCATCACACTAATTGAAAGGCTCATGATAACAATATATAAGCAGGAATCAGTCACGCAGACTTTGTTTATTGTGTTTGTTTCTGGCCACTGAAACCAAACTGAAACCTCTGAGTCTCTGAGGAGATCTAGGCAAAAGGTTGTTATTCTGCTTCTGAACTTTTCACTGCAGATTATGAATTATTCCGTCAGACACTTGAAAGTGTGACTGAGCCTCGTTCACACGTCTCCATTGACTTACTTTTAATGTCAGACCTCCTTTAAATTCTGTGAATTTTGATTCTACATTTGCTGGTCAAAGTGAAGTCATATCTGCTTCCAACTACTGTGGCTTTTATAAACATCATGAACGGTGACATGTGTTTTACATGAGACTGGTTAACTCTGGTTTTGCATAAATCATTAAGGAGCTGTTGACATTTTTCTCAACAGATCCCTCTTTGGTGTTTGATGCAGCATCATGATGTGAAGAATGAAGGTGGCAGCATCATGATGTGAAGCACGGTGGTGGCAGCATCATTGCCCTGCTAACCCTAATTGTTTTTTGTGGTTTTACTAGATATTATCTGAAATTTAACAAAACAGGGAAAATCTGTGAAATAAATCGAAATTATTTAGCATTTTTAAAATTTCATTTAGCTTTAATATGCACATTTTATTTTGTTCAAATAGCAAAAATACATAAAATTAAAAATACTGATATTGATTGGTTATTTTTCTTAAAACCTCATAAACTTTAGGTCAAAAACTGTCAAATAAAACGTTTTACTGTTAACGAAATGTAAGCTTAAAATTGTGATATTTCATATAAATGTGTGTGTGTGTGTATGTGTGTGTAATCCCTCCTTTCTTAAGTCTGTTTGCTCATGCAAAATGAAACGCGATCAATATAGATTAAAAATGAAGAACATCTAACTTTGATTACTCACAGTTGATCCACTGCAACCTGTGATCTGATTACAATTTTTTTGCGTTTGACAGCACTTAAAAATTTTTTGCATCAATCAGATTCTGCTAAAAAAAACAAAGCCAAAATACTTTGTTCCTCGACTGAATAACTGCTGAACTGCAGGCAGTGTTCCACAAAGCAGAGAGGAGACGACAAAAGACATATTTTACTTTAAAATAATCTAGTTTCTGCTTCATTTCTACGTCTAATGTTTATTTAGGTGACTGGGAATCCAACATTAGAGAAACTGTAGCTCTTTAGAAGCAACCTAGAAGTATTTTGACAGAGTTTTGCCAAAAAATTTGGAGAAAAATCTTCTTTTCTTCTCTTTCTAGTCATTCCTGATCATTGAAATGTTAAAATATTTTCCCTTGTGTGGTTTTTCTGCTGTCCAGGATCATGATTCTACCTCCGGCTTGTCGATTCTTCACCTGTCACAACAGTTTCCAGCTCAGAACAGTGAAGGAGACTGATTATTTTCCATAGAAAATTGGCAGAAAATGCGATTTAAATTGACAGCAGCAAACTGAAAAAGCAACATCGTGTTAACAGAGAACACAGAGAACGTGACAGATTTGTGCTGCTGGGTTTGTTCACTGGAATCACTTCATGTGTTGACTCTCAAACCGTGACTGACTTTGGAGTAAAACGGGTTCAGAATCTAAGTTTAGAAACAAACACAGCACCACAGCTGCAGGACAGACAGGACTGTAAGTAAATACGGTGGATCAAAGTGCTGATTCCTGGGAGGAAGAACTTCCAGAGCAATAACCCTGCGGCTGGGAGGCTGCGTAAAAAAACTTTAATTGAGAAGACAGGACTCTGCCGACCGACTCGAACATCTGCATGAAAGCAAATGTGCTGAAAACAGCATCAAATATTTAACGAGCGATCCCTCAGCAGTCACTGTTGTCGGGGAGGAGGACGAGTAAACACACTTTGAGACTCGCAGCTCGCCAAACAGGCGCACAAAAAAATAAAAACGTCTCATGAATATTTAGTTGAAAAGCAAAAACCAACTGATGTTGATTTGAATTAGGCTCGTTTAAAGTTCAGCTTCCTTACATTTGGACTCAAATACAGGTGAGGCTAAGAAAAAAACATCTTTAAAAGGAAATGTCATTCATTTGTCATCAGTGTTAAACAGATTTAGGGATTTACAAGTTCAGAGACATTAGTTGTACTATTCTTGAAAAAAATCTCTTCAGAAAATAACTTAATAAAATACTTGAAAATAAAGCAAATGTCAGTAAAAATGATCATTTACCTGATTTAAATACAGAAAAACTGTAATTTTATAGTTGCATTGAGAAAGAATTAATAATCATATAAAAACCGATTTTTAATGTGTTTGCCTTTACTGTTGCTTTTGTTGTTTATATTGTTGTTTATTACTGTTTTGTTGTTGTTTATTGTTGTTGTTTATTGTCATTTTGTTGTTATTGTTATTAGTTTGGTTGATGTTTTTATTGTTATTATTATTATTATTATTATAAATGTCATTATTGTTTTTGTTATTGTTGTTGGTATTGTTATATACTAATGTTATATACTAATATTAATGTATTGTTGTTGTTATTGTTATCTGTTGTTGTTGTTTATTGATGTTTTTATTGTTATTGTTGTTACAGTTAGCATGTGAATTAATGTTTTTTGCGTAATTTAACAAGAAATACAATTAAAAACATTTTCTGGTCAAATAGTGAAAAAAAAGTAAATCAATAAATTGTAAAAATACATATTTTTGATTCATTTACACTTTTCAGCATTTTTTTTATTTTAACATGTTTGTGATTGGACTAATTATCATCTATAATTTAACAAAACTGTAAAATAGGTTTTAATTTGTTAAACATTTTTCAGTCTTTAATATACCTATTTTTTCTTTCTGTAAAATAACTATATTTTTTGCAGATATAAATATTTTTTTAAAAAAAAGTAATTTTATGGTTAAATTTATGGTCAAAAAAAGGAAAACAATGAATTGCAAAAATACCGATTGCTGATGTGGATAGAATTTATTCCTATATTTTTCTATTATGATTAATATGGTTGTTTGTGATTTTACTCATTATGATCTATAATTTAACAAAACAGCGGAAAAAAAACTGTAAAATAGGTTCTAAAAGTTATTTAGCATTTTTCAGTTTTTCATATAACAATTTTTTTGTTCTGCAAAATAATAATATTTTTAAAGATTTAAATATAACCAAGTGTACTATGAAGAAAGTTTGACATATCCAGGCTTTAACCATTCACCAAATCTAAGCTTAAAAGTGTGATATTTCATCAAAAATAAAATAAAAAGTCATTTAAAATTCACACAGAAAAAAAAAACATTTGCACAAAACAGATTCTGCAAAAATAAATTTAAAAAATACTGTTTTCCTCTGTGCGACTGAAAAACTGCTGAACTGCAGGCAGTGTTTCCACAAACTGAGGGGAAAACAAAACATTCTGGATCAATAAAATAAAAGCAGCATGGCTCAGAAATGTTGAACAGAGGAACAAGTTGTTGGAAGATACATCCAACATGGTGAAACAGCTTTACAGATGAGCAGAGTAGAGTGTAGATAGTAAAATATCTATAATATGTGAAGCCTCCATTATTTCCAGTGTTGGTAGCACATGGGAACACTTGGAAAGATCCTATGTTAACGCCAGTATTTTTTCAATTTTTCAATTTTTTTTAGATTTAAACGCAAGAAATTCAATGTTTGTCCAACAAATGAGAATTGTGGAAGACGTCAGGAGATCAACTGATTATGAATGTCATTAGTTCCAGCTGTGTTTGATGAATCCGGATACCTGCTGTGAGGAAATGTCGCGCTGCAGGTCGTCGCTGCTGTTTCTGAGCTGCGTCGTACAAAACGATGATGACGAGAGATTCCTGCCTGTCGAGAGTCTCTCAAAAGGTCAGGAAGCCGCCAGCGTTCATCACTGCCTCCGTAAAATTACAGCCTGGCGTTATTATCATAGTGATTGCACAGTTTTCAAAGGGTCGCTCTGCTGATTGTCTCGGCTGCAACGCATGAAGAGATGTTGACGTTTGAGATTTATGTGGCCTCAAAACAAAACAAAAAAAAAGAGCTTCCAGGGCTCAACTGTAACACGTCAAAAATACCAATTATGAGCTGACAGGCAGCTGCAGCGGTTGTGAAAGTGGGAGATAAGAGTCTGGTTTTAAAACACTGATAGTGGTGGAATCAGCAGACTTCAGGGCAGTTCTGAGTGAAGGAGGGAATGATGTGAATCTGCTCCCTAGTGGAGGCTGCTGCAGACATGGACGTCTCCAAGTAGCACGGAATGCAAAAAATGAATGCTTTTTCACAGTTTTAACTGTTTTTTTCACCATTTACTGATATTTAAGGAGACAGAGCCTCGGCGGAGTTACACTATATTGCCAAAAGTATTCGCTCACCTGCCTTGACTCGCATATGAAGTGAGTGACATCCCATTCCTAATCCATAGGGTTCAATATGACATCAGTCCACCCTTTGCAGCTAGAACAGCTTCAACTCTTCTGGGAAGGCTGTCCACAAGGTTTAGGAGTGTGTTCATGGGAATTTTTGACCATTCTTCCAGAAACGCATTTGTGAGGTCACACACTGATGTTGGACCAGAAGGCCTGGCTCTCAGTCTCTGCTCTAATTCATCCCAAAGGTGTTCTATGGGGTTGAGGTCAGGACTCTGTCCAGGCCAGTCAAGTGGTGGGGCCAGGGTTAGGGTTAGGGTTAGGGTTAGGGTTAGGGTTAGGCCCCTCTATAAAAACACATGCCGGTTTTTACTAACAGTTTAATATATGAATAACATGTAAACAAACACAGATAATTTGGTGTTGTACATAGTATTATATATATAAATTTATATAGGGAGAGATCAACATCACAGCCGAGCGGGGATGTGACATCCTCGAGTACGCTGGTGTTCCAAATGCATTTTAGCCTCGATGCGTTCTCATGTTCTCGCCAAGTACAGACTTGCGTACTTAGAATTGAGAAACGGCCTCATTCTCCTGTTTCACTCTATGATAGTTGAGCTCCAATTCCTTGTGCTCCTGCAGGATGTTGGTTGCCTGATCAAGGATATTTTGCAGATCCTGATTTTCTGTGTCAAGCTGCTGTTTTCATTTTGAAGCTTTTTCAACACGCTATGTTCTGAGTTGTGCTACGGCTTGAATGTCAGCAGGAAACCACTCTAGACCTTTGCATTGCAGAGCTGCTGATGACATGAAATAATCTCTTATATACCCTGGAATACAATTAAGCCTAAACACATCAAATGAGACGTAAAATATTATGTAATATGTATATTTATGTAAAGATCTTGAATCTTGAAATGACTTAAGTTATATTTATTTAACGTACAAACTTAAAAAGAACAAGTAGGGATAACTTTTGTTAAGTACAATCTGCAAAATCCTGTAACTACAGCTCATTTGAATTTCAATTGAACTTGATAATGTCAAGTTAATTGAACACATTGCTAGTAAATCTACCATAATAATGTTGAGTTCATTTAACATACCTCTATGATGTAGCATTTAATCCACACAATTTAGCTGGATTTACTTAAAACATGTTGTTAAGGCTACTTGTATGCTATTATTGAGTTTTGGGGAACCGGTTGACATAATTTTTAAGATGGTACATGCCTTAATTATGGATGTAAGTTTTGATTTCTTTATGTTTCAACGTTTAAAAAAACAACAACCAGCTACCATTTGGAAAAATACAGATTTTTGATGTTATCTGTAGTCAAATCTATAAAATAACAGAAAATATAACCATTTCTCAGTCCTTCATATCGCATCATAATCGCAGGAAAAAACATCAATTTACATGTTGATTGTAAAAAACAAACAAATTAAAAAAAGACTAAAACTGTAAATAAAAATAAAACAAAATATATAAAAAAAAATTTCTGCAGCACTACACTATATTTTTTTACTGAATTTAAATCATCAAAAAGCCCAACAATAAATAATGTAAAATAATAACGACTGAAAAATGATCTCTTTTTTGACTGTTTCAACAGCTTATTTTACAGATTCCAATATTTCGTTAAATTACAGAGTATCGACTAAAATCACAGACAAAAAACCCCCATTAATTTACATGTTGACTGAAAAAACAAACAAAACAAACAAAAAACAACCAAAACTGTAAATAACATCTACATTTTATTATTATTATTATTATTATTATTATTATTATTATTATTATTATTATTATTATTATTATTATTATTATTATCATTATTATTATTATTATTATTATTATTAAATGGCCGCAGCACTACGCTATTTTTTTATACTGAATTTAAATCAGCAGAAACAAACACACAAACTATAAAATAAATAAATTATGTATAATAAGGATGAAAAGAATGTCTTTTTGACTGTTTCAACTGTTTATTTTTCAGGTTTTCCATGTTTTGTTAAAATTACAGAATATCTACTAAAACCACAGCAAAAACATTTATTTACATGTTGATTCTAAAAAACAAACAAAAAAGTCCAAAACTGTAAATAACATCTACATTTTTTTAAATAACCGCAGCGCTGCACTGTTTTATTTATTTTACTGGATTTAAATCAGAAAACAAAACAACCAAAAACACAAAAAATAAAATTAAATAAATTTAAATTATGCACAATAAGAATTGAAAAATGTTGTTTATTTTTTTTTTTCTGTTTCATCTGTTTGTTTTACAGGTTTTCAATGTTTTGTTAGAATTACAGAATATCTACTAAAATCACAGCAAATTTTTTTTATAAAAATAAAAAAATATATTGATTTACCTTTTGACTTTGCCAAAAAAAGTCCACAAGTTTTATCTTATTTAATGTTTGACGTGGGGTCATCTTTTATGTGTTTAATTAGTCTTTATTTTCTGTATATTAATAAAAAAAAGGGGGTCAATGTTGATAGAATTGTTGGAATTACTCAGATTATCAGGAAGTGAAATAGTATTTTGGGAAAGAATTGTTTTGAATTTAGCTTGTATGTTAGGAAAAACCTTTAAAAAAACATCCTGACTTATTTTGAAAATAAACAATTGTGCATGAAAGCCTGAGACCTCCAGCAGTCTGAGCTGCTCTGACTGGGGCTGTGGATGTTTGAACCGGTGACATCATGTCCTCCTGGAGCCGGGGCCCGCCGAGGCTCCTCCCTGTCCGGGTGACATCAGCCGCCGCTCGGCTTCTTTCCTCCAGGAGACTCGCTGGATCCACATCAGCTCCGCCGGAGAGCTCGACGCCCGGAGCCCCGCCACAGCTTCTCTTCATGGGACAAAAGCAGCGCGGTTCTCCGCCAGGTAAGCCTCCAGTCCCGGCTCCGGTTTCCCACCTTCCTCCGTGGTGTTTATTTTTTTCCATCTTATTTTTCATTTCTGGGGGAGAAAATGTTTCTCCAGCTGGAAGCGACAGTTCTGTTTTTTTTTTTTTCTTTACAAGCTGCAACTTTTCTCTGTATAAATCCGCTCAGTGCCGCGTTTTCATCGAGAGAAGCAGAGAAAACGGCGGTTAACCGACACCGGGTTGGTTTTATTCCTCTTTTCTTAAATCCTCGGTGTGTTCGGACTTCCTTAGTTCGGTTCAGGCTCCGGTGATCGTTAACGGTTCGCTGTTTTCTGGCTTCTCTGGGTGGATCGTACCCGCTGGACAACTACAGTAAGGGCTGCTGTTTGTTTGTGGACAAAAGTCTGTTTTTAAACCTCGTGGGGTTTTTAAGAAGCCTGGAGATGAATTATAGCCTCTAAAATAGAGATAAAGGTTGGATTAATGTTAGAATAATGTTGGAACAGATGTGGAGCCGCTGCAGTGTTCATCCGGATGCTTCACTGTATGTTAATGAGGCTGGTTACCATAGCAGCCAATTAAACACAACACTGATAATAAGGCATCTTCATCATCTTTATCATCTCCTCAGTGGGACTCTGACCTCCAGGGTCCAAGAGTACTCTGCTCTGCACCGTAAAAAATGCAAAAAACATCACATTTTTTATTCATTTTTAACTGTATTTTGTTCTACAGTTAACTGATATTTTAAATGACACAGCAAGCAGTAAAACTACAGAAAAAACTGTGTTAATTTACATATTGCCCTCAAAAAAACAGGCCAAAAGTTGGAAGTTTGTTTGTAAATATGCATTTAAAAAATATATAGTTTAATCTTTTTCTTGATGTGCTGTGATTTTCCTAGTTATGTGTTTTTTATGATTTAAATTCAGTTAAAATGTGTTTATTATATATTTTTTATTTGTTAGATTACAGATAATATCTAGTAAAATCACAGAAACACATATTAATTTACATACCGCTTGTTTTTTAAAAAAATAAATAAAAAAATAAAAAAATATATATATGTAAAAAAAATAAACAAACAACAACAACAAGAAAATAAAAACTAATGTACATCTTAACAGTAATTCTTTCTTTTACAACATATGACCATAATATTAAATTGTTTGGGTATTTTTACAAATGGAAATTTGTTCCTTTACATGGTTTAACTGTAAAATTACACAATTTTAATGTATTTAAATCAGCCAGAAACAAACAAAAAAACCCCATAAAAAATGTGTAATTTAATGATTTTTTGGCTGTTTCTAGTGTTTATTTTACAGATTTCACAGAAATCACAGTCTACTATAATCACAGCAAAAAAACAAATAATTTACTTTACAAAACTTTAACAAAACAATAAAAATAAATGTTCACAACTGGACATAATATCCACATTAAAAATAATCTGTAATTAGTTCCTTGACAATATTTGACTGTAAAAGTACACTATTTTTTAAATGTATTTTGCTATTTACTATGTTTGACTGTAAAAATTACACATTTTTTAAATTGTATTTGCATCAGTTAAAAAAAAGAAAATTATTTAAAAAGCAAACACAAAACAAACACAAACACTTTACAGATGTTTCCTGTTACTAAAGGAAAATTATGGACATTAGGATTTAATGTCATCTGTATTTTTATAAATAGTAAGAATATAGAATAGGATTTCAATAATCCCAGTTGTTACAGCAGAAAGAGCAGTTTCCACCAACGTAAATACAGATAAATAAGCAAAAATATGCAGTCAGTAAAAACAAACAATAAGAAAACAATAAAATGCAAAATGCACAATAATCATGATACACATCCTAAGTTTAAAAAAGCGTTTTTCATAATGTGTGGCTGTATAATACACATTTTTTTTACTATATATAAATCAACAGATAAGATTATTTTGCAGATATCTGCTGTTAACTGAAAGAAAAATGACTTACATTTAGGAGTGAAAAGTGATAAATACGGTTTTTAACTGTTACTTTGCAGATTTCCCCAGTTTTGTTAAATTAGTAATTAATATCCACTAAAATCACAGATAAATTACTGAATTATTTACACCTCGAGCGTAAAAAGTTAAACAAAACAGGCCCAAATGGTGAATATCTTTACATTTGAATTTTTATTTTCAAGAAAATGTAACTGAAGACAGAATATACACATCTGTAGAAAACCGATAAAACATGACTGAAAAAACCCTTAAACCCTGAGATGAAACGTCATTAACATGGAGATTTACCAGCAGTCAGTTTATAAAGATGTGATTTTACGTGGATGTAGCATCATAACCATCGTTTAATATTCAGATTGAGTAAAGCATTAAGGCCAGATGTTGACAACATGCAGATGTTTAGACAGTAAATCCTGTTTCAACACACGAGAGGTGAGTTTAGGACAAAACATCGGCTGTTTTAACGCGCTAGATTCATATTTTTCCAAGCATAAAGAATCATTACGAGGTTTTAACATCAGTTCTTTTCCGTAGTTAAAGTCAAGTTTGTCCCATTAATAGAAAACCTGCCTGAGGAACAGGCTTTAAAGATGCTCAGAAAACGTGACTGAAAAGTGAATATTTGAGCTGGACCTCCAGAGCAGGTGTCTCTGGAGACAGAAGGAGGCGATCAGACTGTAAACGAGGACCAATCAGAGCAGAGAGTCGAGGAGAACGAGCTGAACCATCTCACTCCAGGTGTTCTGACTCCAGAAAACTGAGGATTTACACACTTTAATGCTTTTCTCCGTCTGTTAGGCTGCTTACAATCACTCACAACGCACAGTTCCTTATTGATTCATCTACGTCTTCGAAAATGCACAGATTTGCCAATTTTCCCACAACTTTTGCTTGAAAAATGACTTAATGACAATTAATCTTATTTTCCTGTCAATCAGTTAATCAATTAATCGACTCATCAGCTCTAAAACGTGTGAAGCTTCTATATAAATCACCAGCTGCAATGATTAAACAATCAGTTGTCCACTATTTTGAGTAGCTTTTATAGAAAAAAAATCATAAAAAATAAACTTCCAGCTTCATAAATGGTCTGAAATTGAGCACCAATAAACATTTCTGCATATTTTTCTGATATTTTATAGATCAAACAACGAATCTATTAATCAGAATAATAATTTACAGATGAATCAACAGTGAGAATAATCGTAAATTGTAGCCCTAATTAATGCACAGATCCTTAAATTCATGTAAGAAACACATTAGACCATCGAAAATACAGTGAAGAAAACAAAAGATTTTTCAAAACAAAGATAAAAGACGAGATGCGCAGTTAGTTAATTAAGTAAAAGGTTAGAAAAAGCAACTTCATGTCTAAAAATAACGACCTACGTGACGTAAGAATGACATTGGACTTGTTGCTTCATCTTAGATTTAACTTTAACAACTAAAAAAATGACAAAAAACGCACAAAAACAAGCAGCTTCCATTGTTGAAATGTCAAACCTGCATTAGGTGTCCTGCAGAATGTAAATCTGGAAGTGGTTTTTGACTTTCTGTCAAACACTTGGTGTTTATATACGTGAATGCATCCAAGTTTAAAAGGTTCCGCTGCTCAGCAGATTTAATTTCATACACATTTAACCCCCTCAAGGTTGTTTTTTGGCAAATGTTTAAGTGAAACATGTTGAATATAGTGATTTAAATGTAATATCCTGATTTTAAGATGAGATCTGGTTCAGCCTAAAACATGATAAAGCTGTAACTCTGACATTTCTGTTTGTTTTACTGAACTAAAGTAAGTCTGTGATGTGTTGTTCTGCCAAATCTCAGCCTAAAATCAGGATATTTCATTCAAATTATTTTATTTGACATGTCTCATTCAAAATATCACCAAAATTATAACCAGATTGTGTAAAAAATTTAAAAAATCAGTGATTATCGACACAACTGTGAAGCCATTAGCGACTAAAAAATCAAGAACTTTTCAGCTGAACTGCAGGCTGTGTTTACACAGAGCCGAAATTATGTTGACTTCTCTCTCCTTCCAGTCATTTTGTTTTTGCGGTTTTCATAGACGTGCAGGACTTTATATTGTAGAGAAAATGAGCCCACAGGAAGCAAAAAAACACCCAGAAACTGTTAGTTAATGCCTCATCTGGCTTTAAATCACACGATCAGAATAAAAAAGTGCCGCAGCAGCAGCAGCAGCAGCAGCATGTATTTTAAATATCCCAAACTGTTTGAAAATCACTTCAAATCTCTTAAATGTCATAAATCTGCTGCTGTTAAATCATAACCACACAAAAGAGTTCATGAAAGTTCCTTCTTGGCCTTAAACAGTGGCTTAACAAAGTCTACAGAGTGTTTTCTGTCTTTACCGCAGCTTGTTTTTACATTTTTGTGTTAATCTGTCAGCTTTCGGAGGCCGGTAGGTGCTCGTTGTTTCCCTTCAGGCATCTGATGTCTCCCCTGCTTCCAGCCTTTATGCTAAACTGAGCTAATTGCCTTCTGCTCCAAGTGTGAGTGCAATCGATCTCCTCTTAACTTATGTATGAAAGGGAATAATGCAAGTTTATTTGTGCAGCGCAAGGGCAGTTTGCCGTGCCTCGCGTAATGAATTAAAACAACATTAAAACCACTCTAGATCTCTGAAGGGAACTCCTGCTTCTTGGAGAGGCAGGTTTTAATTAAACAACAACGCTGGCAGTAATATCATATAGTCAAGAGATCCAGTGAACCCGCTGAACCCAGCAGAGTGTTATTATGTCTCTGAATGTCTCCTCAGATGAACTCCCTGCCCTGTCTGAGGCTCTCAGCTCCACTACCTCCCACTGAAGATGTAAAAAACAGCTCTCAAAACATGAAAAATCCTTCACTTTTAAAGCTCCATTTCCTGAAGCAGCTGCGGCTACTTTGCAGTACTGAGTTTACTGGAGACTAGTTTCAGTGGTGGATTAATTTGGTGCTCTACTGAGCGTACGTTGGATTGATTCAAAAATAAGCCTCAGTAACTGAGCGCAACAGGGTTTCTGTGATGTGTTTTTAATTGTTTTTGGACAACAATGGAGCTCCGAGGCACAGGGGAGAAAAATATCCAGCGGGGCTGCGGGATTGTGACCAAAATTATAATTACAAATACTCTGATCAGTGTTGAGATCACGATGACAATTCAGCACATGCCCAAGAGGCAAAATAGAAATAAATTGTACCCAAACCTCCTCAGTTATGAATATTTTGCTTGTCAGTAGACGCTGCAATTTACAGATGTTTTCTAAACGTCCCACATGCAGGCTACAGTAGAAGCTAGCTAGCTAGCTGCACATAGAAGCCTCTAGTCTCCACTCAGTTACTGCAGCAACTTAGATGTGAAGCCAACAATCATCGGAAAAAGAGACAAATTCTGATTACAGATATTCTGCTCAGTGTTGAAGTGACTTTCACATTTAAATGGACAGCTTTCACTTTCATGTTGTGCTACATTCCTGTTAAAAGTGCAAATGTACATCAGAATAGGACTTAAAATATTCTTCAAATCCCCAAATTCAGCGCATCTCCAAGAGGCAGAAAATAGAAATTGTACTCAAACCTCCTCAGTTACTAAACATTTGATGGCAATAGATGCTGCAGTTTACAGATGTTTCCTAAATGTCTCGTACGCAGGCTTTAGTAGATGCTAGCTAGGCAGCGGTGCATGGAGAAGCCTCTAGTCTCCAGTCAGTTACTGCAGCAGCTTAGACAGCTCTGATGCCACAATCACTTTAAAAAGCATAAAAATAAGATGCTCTACTCTAAAATTTACCCAGTTGATTCCACCTACATGAGCTGTTTTCTATGAATGAAGCATTTTAAACCTCAATATTGTAGTCGATCGTGTTCATTTAATTGTGGGAAGCCAGGATACATTCAGAACACTTGTCATTAGGATCGGTTAATCGACTGTTGCCGTGTTTTTTTGTGGGATTTGTTGACAGTAGTATAAATTGAAGCTGTCACTAGAAACTGAATGTTCAAAAGACACCCTTGGCATCCTTCAGGGCTGAATGTTTAATAGCCACTTTTGTGACAGATTTTTTTAAATTTGATTTTATTGTATAATGACACCAGTGTAAACCCTGCATAATGAAGCTTTTTAAATCTCAAAGCCTTTGAGATTTGCTAATTGCATAGTTTGCAAAAAAATGATTAGTTGTTGAGCCCTAGCATACTCAATGTCATTTGAAATCCCCGAGAAGTTTCATAACGCACGTTTTCCACTGCGCTGACATCCTCAGCGACAAAATAGGACTTTTGACAGCAAGTGTCTCGATTAAGAATTATAGATCGTATCTGGTGTGTTATTTGCTGCTTCCTTTGTCCTCAGCCCAGACCGGCCTCCTGTCTCAGACATTTCTAATATTCGCTCTGAACGGTTGATTGCGATGCAGATTTGATTAACGGCAGCATGACTGACGGCTCGGCTGGAACTGCAGCTCTGTGAGGATCTGTGTGGAGAAAACGGTTGAGCAAAACTTAGTTCATCCTTCCATCGGCCCGATCTTGTGTTTCAGCTGGTCTTGAATGGCCTCCTTTGTGTGAATGAATGCATGTGATTCCAGATAAGCGTCTCCCCCCCCCCTCCCAAGCCTCACCTCCTCCCCTCCAGGGGTGAACGTGCTTGTCCTGGTGTCGCCGGAGCTCAGTTCCAGCTGATTGCGGCGCGAGTTATGACAGCGAGGGTTCGGCTGCTGCTGGCATCAGACCGCCAGCTGGTCTCTGCCCCCGCCCCCTCCAGTCCGGGGCCACCGCCGTCAGCTTTACTTGTCAGGGCCTGAAGCCAGCCATTATACCAGGGGTGAGTCATCTGAGAGCTCCGTCTTCTCCCTAACAACCTCCCCCCTCAGCTGGAGCCCAGAGCCAGCGTTTCGCTGCCGCCCGAGAGGCATCGCTACCTGCTATCAGGAAGGAAACGCTCCATTCATCAGTTTGATTTACATCTCTGCTTTTAAACTGCGCTCCGTGACAAGGTGTGAACATCACCGTCCCTGCACTGGCGTTGGACATTCATTACCGCAGCTGCTTTTTTTAGCTGCTGTCTGGCTGCAGCTGTCTGTCAGTGTTTTGGTTCCAGAGCATGAGGTTTCTGGCACAACTTGACATACGTGTGAGGTCAAGCTAATGGAAAACAGCCCAAAAGGCGCACGCTGCACAATATTTCTGGCTGATAAGATGAACACTGTGTCATATCAGGGGATTATACACTACTGTTCAAAAGTTTGGGTTCACCCAGGCAAAAGAATGTAAAAAAAAGTGCTGTCCTAAACGTGGAAGCAAATTTCAAACAACTTTCTTAGCCAATAATCAATAGCATCCAGTCGATATTCCAAATGATGATTGCGTTATTTTTAATGACATTGAACGCTTTATTTCTTTGGCTGCTTTGCTGTGGTGAGCTCTGGTTAAAAGTCATTAGCTGTCACAGAAGTCTCTGTCATGGTGCCCGCCGCTAGTTTAACTCCCACAGTGCTCTCTGCTTGCCAACACAGAACTGCTACAGTAACTCAATACAGTATTAAACACAAAAAACTGCAGTCTTCTGTCTCATGAAACAGTAAGAGGCTTCTCCTGGTGGTGCCACCAGGTTCTACAGCTCTTTTACCTTATCGATTTCTATATTTTTACTTGATTATTAGCAGCAATTAATCTATCAATAGTTAATCATTAACTTATCAGTCTTAAATGATCAAATATCAGACAGATGTTTTCGATATCCCACATTCCACAAATTTGTGTACTGTGTGTAACATTTTGCTTTGGGTAAATAAACTTGTCAGAGCTATTTGGTCTCAAACTATGTAATGGAGACACTGTATGCAAAAAACTGTGCCTATGAAAATCAAGAATCCTAACATATCAGTTTTAAATCTGGCCACCTTTGGCACAATTTTTTATAGGTCTCAGTGACAAAATGTGACTGAAAAGTGAATATGTGAGCCTGACTCACAGTGCAGGTGTCTCTGGGGACAGAACGAGGTGATCAGACTGCAAACGAGGACCAGTCATTTAGTCAAGGAGAACAAGCTGAACCATCTCACTCAAGGTGTTCTGACTCTAGAAAACTGAGGATTTAGACACTTTATGGTTTTCTATGTCTGTTAGGCTGCTTACAATCACTCACAACTTGCAGTTCTTTACTACTGATTCATCTACAGACTGTTTCTCAGAAGGCGACGTCTTCTAATGTCTTGTTTAATTCAAACAAAAGCCAGAAACACCCAAATATCACCTTTAAAATTGTATTAGACAAATCACTGTTGAAGTATCCTCCTTGTGCAGTGATACTCTGCTCCCAGTGTTCTGCAACGCTTGTACTGCTCCCTGAAAGTCCCGTTTTGTAAACATGTTGAGCGTTCTGTACGAAAATGTGGCAACGCGTAAACTTCCGTTGCATTTTGGGGAACAGGAAAAAGTCATAGGGAGACAAATCTATTGAACAGGATGGTGGAAAGCCATGACAGTGGGTAAAAAACCTGCCTTGACAATTTGAACATGGGAGACTAATTCATAGTTAAAAACTACATGAATATTGAACATTAAAGAAAACAACTAGCATGAATGTGGTACTACTTCTCTGTTAATTACATTAATTTTGTTGTTTTCTTATATATTAAATTAGCAATTGTTCCAAAGGGAAGCACTCCTTAAATTTGCTTAATTCCTCTGTAATTTGTGCATTGGTTTTTTCAAGTTTGTTTACCGTGGTTCTGATCCTCTCTCTGATGAGGGCCCTTTTCGCTTTGCTGATGATGTTTGCTGCGTTTTTGGTTGGGATGGGGTTCTTGATGTTGAGGCTTGTCGGTGTTATATCTTCATCTCTGCATCGGAGGTTGAATTTCAGGTGGTTCTTATGGCGTGCTCTTTTCTTTTCCAATCGCTGCAAACAGTGGAATTTGACACAATTGCTCCTTCTCTGGTTTTGGAAACTACAGCTCTTCCACTATGAAGACCTACCTCTGGTCACCATGGTGACCAACATGAAAGTTGGTTGGAGACAGAATATGATGTCTGTTCCAGTTTGAGATCCATGCAGAAGTTGCAAATGGACCAGTTGTTACGGAAACACGTGATTCGTGATACTTACTATATGCAGCAGAAACAGTCCCAGAATTTATTGATCGCACCACGTATTTGACATTAGGCGTCTGACATTTCACAGTTATGCTCTGGCGTTCCTATTTATGAACCTACTGCACCCAAACAAAATATCATCTCTCTCAGGACCAGAGTGTCAACAGCCCAGAAAAAGCATCGAGCAAATCATGTGTTTGTCCCACTAAACGTTATTTTTGGCGGATTCGGGAGACGTTTCAGCAGTTGCTAGGAATCCGGTCATTTAACTGGAAAAGATGCTGATCTAAGAGTTATTTTTAAGTGATGAGCAATGACCGCGGTAGTAAACAAACCCGTAGGAATGTGTTCTGCTGAGCTTTACGCTGCATCCGATATGAGTTAGTGGGAGCCAGGCTGCTTCGGGACGAACTTATGGGGAAAGAAAAGTAAAGTTTCGCTCATTTCTCAGTGCTGTTTCCTGGTTTGTAATAAAGATTCAAGCTGCACACCTCTGCGTTAGCAGCAGACTTGTTGAGGAAAGCGAGTGAAGTGTGTGTGTGTGTGTCACTGTGTGGGTGTTGGAGTGAAGTGTGTGTGTGTGTCACTGTGTGGGTGTTGGAGTGGAGGGGTGTGTGTGTCATTGTGTGGGTGTTGGAGTGGAGGGGTGTGTGTGTGTGTGTCATTGTGTGTGTTCATAGCCATTGTTTCGCGGTTCGTGACAAGACTGGTAACACTGAAAGCCGCCCAATGAATTTCCTGATAAAAGCCCAGAATGACAGTTTAACATGATCTCTAACCTCCCCTTTTGTGGTAAAAAGAATGATGGTTTTTCCTTTTTTTCCCCGTTTTTTTTTTTTTTTTTAACCACCTCCTTCGCTTGAATAATGCATGATTTCATTTGGAGCTCGGCATTCCTCGCATTCCTCCTCACTTTTTTCCCCGCAGACCCATTCCAAGTCGGTGTGTTTACATTACGAAGCGAAAGAATGAACGATGGCTGCAGCTGCCGCAAAAAAAAACAACAAAGACAAACACAGAATACCTATTGTGGTTGCAAGAGGAAAATGAACATCTGCAACTGTAGAGAACCCACCGTAAACATCTGCAAATATGTGCTGAAGCTAATGTACCTGTGACTGACAGCAGCAGCGTGAACGCCTGAACATGCTCAGTGTTTCGCCTCCGGTCATCAGCAGGAGAGTCAACAAACGAACGAAAAAAAACGAAGAGCTGCACTGAAAACTCTTAGTTGGCATGTTTGTGTGTTCGTCTCGGTTCAGACGGGTGGACCTGAGGCGATCAGGAGTCCTGGCTGCCGGTCAGAAATGTGAAATAATGAAAAAGAGCAAAGCCAGCGCATGATACGTGAAGCAGGCAGGTTACACGGCATCAGCAGGGCTTAGTTTTAAGTCTTAGCTGAAAGGTGGAAGAATTTCAACCCATGTTTTTGGTGGAAAACAATCCCGGTTTGTAGTACAGTCGCAACAGACCATTACTGCGACCAATTAGTTGATTATTCTCGGGTTTTTGGACGTCATAGTCAACGATGGCAATGTTGAAAATGCGTCAACATCAATATTTTATGCATATTTGTGGCTGCAGTTCGACTCTCTTCAGTTTACAATTTTCCAAAGACACAAGGCTTTGAGAGTATTGCAGTACTTCAGAATACACCAAGTAAAAAACTGATAGCGCAGAAAACTGCAGTGTAACGCACTGGATGCATCTGTTTTCTTCTCTCCTGCTCTCTGTGCTCACATATTCTGTATCTTAATGCAGCTGAATTTTTCATAAAGCTGTTCTCATTTACATATTTTCAGATTTCTATAATCAGGCAATGGAACAAGTGTGGAAAAGTGACTAAAATATCACCTTTGGGCTGCTAAAACTGTTAAAATCTGGCAAACTCACCAAACACAAGCGTTAAAGCTGTATAACCACAATATAATGATAATAATATTAAAACGTCTGCACTTTAGCTGGTCTGTAATTTTTTCTAATTTCTTAAGGGATTTGATAGAATTTTTAGTTTTTTATATATATATTTTTTTTTAAATTTTGGTTTATTGTTTTTGTAATTTCTTAGTTAAAGCTACAAACTTGTGTTCCAATCTAAATTAAATCAATATTAAATTTTTACTATTTCCGGTGGAAAATTCATTGCTTATATTAATCAGTCAATCGGTTAAGTAGTTGATAGATCAATCGATAAAAAAATAGTCGTTAGTGGCGTCATTAGATTCATCTAATTGATTCATTTTCCTCCAAAAAGCCTAATTCACAGTTTTTATTTTTGAGTTTTAGCTTTGTGTTTCTAGCCACCAAAAGAGCAAAATATACTAAAAAATATCTTCCAACTAATGAAAAGACAACGTTTACGATGATTTTTAACATTTCTGGTGGTGCATCTTCAAGACTGTCGCCATCAAAACTTTGCCTTTTGTCTTGTGATCATTTGAAATATTTCTGTATTTTAAAAGTTTTGTGTCTTTGGAAAAATTTTACGCACAACTTTAACAAATGTGTCATGTTATGGAAGAAAAACATTTTTTACGATGAACTTAAGCATTTTAGAAAATCGCTTAAATTACTTAAATATCCTCACATTGGTTCAAAAATATCGGCGTTGACATATTTTCAATACCATCGACTAAACTGACAAATTGCCTCTGTGCTGGCATCATTCAACAAATAGATTAAATAATGAATCCGCTGGTTGATGGGAATCGACAGCTCCTCTGATAATCGTTCGAGATGTTTCAGAAACCAAACGTTTGCTGTCCAGTTGCAGGAACTGTTGAGGAACTGACAGTCCTTTATCTCATTCCTGTTTCCATTTTCACTGCGTCTGAAAACCCGCGAAGATGGCAGCAATTTTCACACAAAGAAACAGTCATGATGTTTTTCCTGCGCTGTGACGTTTGAATGAATGCGATGATAAATAAAAAAGGAGGCTGTTTACCGGTGATTTATTTCTGCTGTGGAAGGTAACTGGAATAAGAAAATTGCATTTCATTCTCCTGCCCACACTTTCCCCAGAGCTGCTCTGGGTTCTTTGCCCAATGTTCTCTTCATCTCACTCTTCTTAGTGCACATTTTTGTTTAATGTCAGTGCAATAAATGTCTGTCTTTTATCATAATATTAGTTCTGGTGGCACCAAATCCTGCTGAATACAGGTAGAAGCAGGTGTGAGGTTTGTGTTTGGGGTGTTTTTGTCACCAAGAACTAAATGTAGAAAGCTTTTTGTTGTTGTGACAGCACCTGAGTCTGTTGGCTTCACGTCTGAATGAACATTATGGATAATTTTCTGTAGAAAGTGCAACAACAACTTTACTAGTTTGGATCTAGTAAGATTTTACTTTTACAGAAACTCAAAAGTGACGGTACTTTGAGTTGTGTGAATTATTGGTACAAAACCAACATCACAGAGAGACAAATACTGTTTTCATTCACTTTGCTCCACAGTTTCTATCTATAACAAACTGAGATGTTCATAAAAACCCTTTTTTTTTTACTGCATTGAAAACAGGCAGTAGCAGCTTAGCTCAATGACTCTATGAATCATTATTGTAATCTGGGTTATTATTGTAATCCTAACCTGTGTCTGAAAAGGGTTCTAGTACCAGAAATGTTTTGCTGTGAAAATAGACATAAAACCAACGAATACTTTCAGTGTCGATGATTTTGTCAAGCTTTTCCTAGTTTACCTTTCTGACTAAATGTGCCAGAGGTAATACATGACTGGATACTGGAGTGAATCTTTAGCCACTACCCTGCTGTTAAATATTTTCAAGGTGTAAATGTAACTCCTTGGATGGTTGCATGTTCTCTCTGTAGTGTAGCTGCAGCAACTAAACCTGATTGGGTTTCTAAACATGGGACAGTTTTCTGGTGCCAATTAATAGTCTACATCTGATCTGAAGTCTCAAAAACAGAGACTTTCCGACTAAATGTGCAAGAAGTGATAAATGACTGGATGATAAAGTGAATCTTTAGTCGCTGCCCGGCTGTTAAATATTTTGAAGGTGTAGCTTTGGCTCTCTAGATGTTCAGAAACATTTCTGATAGTTGTGTTGTGATCTACCAAGAAGATGCAAGTAAACATACCATAATCTCAAACAATTCATTAGGTTTTAATGCTGGGACAGTTTTTTGGTGCCATTAATTGACTAAAGTTTAGTCTGAAACGTGAACTACTGGAGAGCGAATGGTTTTCAGCCATAATTTTTGGAGATATTGTGAAAAATGTTGAAATATAGTAGTAATTTTTTGACTAAATGTGCACAAAGTAATAAATTACCTGATAATTAAATGAATATCAGCTGCAGCCCTGCTGTTAGGTATATTTTAAGATGCAACTGTGACTCTTAGATGTACACAATCATTTGTCATCGTTGTATCAAGATCTACCGCGAAGATTCAAGTAAGATCACTGTAGCTTTAAGAATTAGTTGGGTTTGTTGGGTATCAAAGCCAGAGAATAGTCACTTTTTGGCATGGAATTATGGAGCTCTTTTGAATAATATTGGGAGAGTTGTCCTTGGACTTTCTGACTAAATGTGCTAAAGGTAATAAATGACTGGATAATAAAGTAAAACTTTATTATCAGTCTGCTATGCATATTTTAAGGTGTAGCCGGTACTCTCTAGATGTACAGAAACATTTCTGATGGTTGTATCATGGTCTATCAAGTGGATTAAAGTAAAAACAGTGTAGCATTAAGCATTTGTTGGGTTTCTAACGTTGAAAGAGTTTTTTTGGTGCCATTAACTGAATTAAACTCAGTCTCAAAACTAGAGATTACTCACTTTTTGGCATGAAATTATGGAGCTCTTTTGAATAATACTGGCAGAGTTGTCCTTGCACTTTCCATTTGGATTGCCTAAATGTACCAGAGGTAATAAATTAGTGGATAATAAAGTGAATCTTTAGCCGCTGCCCTGCTGTTTAGTACATTTTAAGGTGTAGCCGTGACTCTAGACGTTCAGAAACATTGTGCTGGTTGTGTTCTCAGCTGTGTAGCTCCACCTCACTGTGGGACTCCAGGAGATACTGGAGCTTTGTTTCTTTGCGCTCAAGGCCTCGGCAGTTTGAGGCTGCTGCCGTTCTTCCATCTCTCTCTGGGATGCAGCCTGAGAACGCAGCATCTGGGTTTCTCTCATTATCTCACGAATTCACGAGCCGAGTCGAGGTCTGTGAGCTCGTTTAGCAGCAGAGGTTCCTCAGCTGCAAACAACAAAACCCCCGAACCGCTCTGCATGATAAATGTGACGGGATCAGTCTAACCTTTCATCAAAGTTAGAACGTAAACAATCAAAGGTTTTTTTTTTTTAATCTGTGAGCGTCGCAGCAGCTCTTGAGCATCCTTCTTGAGCAGACGTATGGAAGGCGGCGCTTTGAAGGAAGTGCAGCAGAGATTTTGGCCGCCTCTCATCACAAAGGCATTTCCTCCTCAGCCACTTCCTGCTAAGGAGCAGTCGTCCTTAAACTCTACCGGCTGCTCCGAGGCCTGATATGGAGGCAGCATTCTGGATGCTTTTATAGCTGTGGAGAAACCGTTGTCACGGCTTTGACCTTGTACAGTAGGCAGTTTTACAGCCTGAGCTTCATGAATGTTCATCCTCAACGCACGTCTGCTTTCCTATTAACATAAGCAGCAGCAGAAAGTCAACATGACGAGTGAGCAGGAAGCTGCAAAGTCACAATCTGAGATGCAAACTCAATAAAAACAGGCAAAATCTAATCGCAGTCGCTCAAGACAACAGCTAAACCTGATTTATTTGTTTCCCGAAGCTGGAAAATCTGTCATGATGCACCAAGAAGTCTTCAAAGACGCAAGTAAACAAACTGTTTTATTGAATTAACTGCTGGCAGGAGCATTTTTCTGGGTGTTACAGTGTCAAAAAATACAGAATTCACGTCCATCACAGTTGAGAAGAGTGCTACAAGAGACGATCATTTTCTTAATCAATCATTTGGTCTATATAGTGTCAGAAAATGGCGAGATAAAATGTCCATCAGTGTTTGCTTAAGTCCAAATGGCTAATTTCTTATTGAGTTTATGGTCACAGAGGATAAAAACACGGAAAATATTTACATTTAAAAAGCCTGAATCATAAAATGTAGATGTCCAGTTCTTGAAAATATCCTCAAACTGATCAAAATAGCGAAAGAATAATTAAATAGTTGATTTTTTTAACTCTAGTTCCAGTTCAAGTCGGTCAACTTTCCAAAACCCTAAAACTACTCAGTTTACAGCGAGTAAACGAAAAAAAGGTAAATTCACTCATTTGAGGAGCTGGAACCAGAAAGTGTTTGTTTTTTTCACTACTTTTGCTTGAAAAAATAAATGAAAAGCTTAAGTTGTGTCAGGATTTTCAAACATCTCAGTCATTTAATTAAAAAAAGACTTTGAAACCATACCGGCAACCAAATCTAAATTCTGCTGCCTGTTTACCTTTTACAGGAGTTTGACGGAAATGTTGTACTTCCCACTAAACTACATTTATCTGACAGCTTTAGTTCCTCTAAAGATGCAAAATTGAGACAGTAGGTAACAAAACAAGCTTTTAAAGTGCAACAGTTAAAGAATGAAACAGTTTTGGCTTCTTACAAAACTTACAGTTCAGGTCTATGATTTGCTAACAGTTCCACCTAAAAGGGAGATTTTCCTTTAAACTTCTCACATATTTCAATAAATGATCAAATGATCCAATATCTCACCAACAATCAAAGATGAGAGAGAAACTGAGGACAGATTTGCGCATCAGAATTGAGGTTTTTCTTCTTTTCTTTTGGATTGAGCATTTTTTAAACCTTGGATTTATCTTCTGTCCCTGAATATAAAACTGGATATAAAGTAATTTAAAGTGCAGCTACAACAGCTGACACACTGAATAATCTAATAATGGCAGATCGAATAATATATCAGTCAGAGGGACCAAAAACCAAAACTTATACAGCAAGATTTAACTGTTGTGTGCTTGAGCTGAAGTAGGACTTTTACTTGTAATGCAGTATTTTTACTTTGCTTATTGGCACTTTTACTGCTGTAAATGATCTAAATAGTTCTACTATTGATGAAGACTTCAAATGTGTCGAGCTGTGACTCACTGGAACTGCTTTATGATAAACAATTGGACTTTTGGACCATATTCAAGGAGGATTTTTCATGCAGAACTTTAACTTGTATTTTTTTTTTTACGCTGCTGTTTTGGTACTGTTACTTATCTGAATACTTCTTACACCACTGGCAATCACTGGATGCATTGGCAGGAAGTTTTGTAGAGGCCAAAGAAGGTTGATTCCTGATGAGTTTAGTGAATTATGCCAATCTTCAGTGGTGGAGTTGAACTTCAGGGTGGAAATAGCCCAAAACAACAACCACAAAATTGCCGAGATCATCTCACTAAAGGCAACAAACCAACATACGATAGCTTATCCAACCTTCTGTCTACTAAAATATAAGAAAACCTTTACAAACTCCTGCAAGTCACCAAAAATCCACTAGTACGAAGCTGGATTCCAGTGTTAACAGTTGGGAAATATCACAGATGGCAGATTGTCTTCACCATGGTGGCCATATTGGCTCATCAGTCCGATACCAATCACCACTGTTTTTGTACTTTCACTCATCTCAATACTTCTTTCACTATTGGCAACTACTAGATTTATTGGCAAGAAGTTTTGTAAAGACAAGAGAAAGTTGGCTCCTGATGATTTTGGTGAAATATACCAGTCTTCTCCAGCTCAGTAGTGGAGTTGTGATATTTATTTACACTATTTACAGAAGCTTGGAGTCAAATCTTAACTTCAGGGTGGAAAAAGGCCAAAACAACAACCGTAAAATAACCAAGACGCTCTAACTAAAGGCAACAAACCAACATACAGTAACTTATACAACTTCCTAAACAGGAGAAACCCATTTGCAAACTCCTGTGAGTCACCAAAAATCCAACATCTTGACAGAAATAGTATGAAGCTGGAAGTCACTGTGACCAGTTGGGAAATGGGGCAGATTCTCTTTGCCACGGCGGCCATCTTGTCTCATCATTCTGCTGCCAATCACCATCAGGCTGGCAGCTGGTTAACCAATCATGGACTGACAACAGCAAACTCCAATTAGCATCTGTGAACGCACTCAAACCTGGTGTACGAGCTCCGTTTCTAAATGAACAAAGAATTTAACCAAAAACCCTGCAGAGCTGTGATTCCCTGCAGCCTCAGCTGTGTTCAGTGATAATTAGCAAACAGAAAATTCCCTAAACTTTGAAGGTGAACAGCATTAAACGTGCTTAACATGAGCACATTAGCGTTGCGGCTGTGATGAAGGTGAGCGTCCCGCTGTGTCCTGTCAGCTGTCCAGAGGCTGCTTTGTGTTTTTCCCCTGTGAATGTGTAATAAAAACCATTTGGCGGCGACCTTTTCCGGAGGGACGTCCACCCCACAGGAAGCTGAATGAAAGGAGTGGCATGGATGACAGCCTGGTCGAGCGCTTCCTCCTGCAGGGCCATGAAGGAAAGGCTGAGTGCTTTAACTTGTCCTTAAAGCCGGGATGTTCTCCCACGGCGGCGGCAGTGAATCCGAGTGTGGAAATCGGCTTACGGTTCCTCTGCTGGGTTGACAATGACTACCTCCCGGGCCAGAGGCTGGCGAATGACAGACGTGATTATGATTTTGTATTCATAGCTTGGCTTTGCGTTGGTAGAATCCTGTCAGTCTGAAGAAGCAGTTAGCAGAGCAGAACCTCCATCCTCCTCCTCCTCCTGCTGTATTCAGCCTGAGGCCAGCTGAGCTTCAACAGCGGATCTGTAGCGTTAAACAACTCTGCAGAGACGGGCAGCAAACACAAGATATGAGCAAACTGTCTGCACAAACGTCCACTGCACCACGGTTTATGGGACGATCTGGAGCCTGTTAAATGTTCTGTGTAAATAATTTAGAGTTTATTGCGTTTTTTCTCTCTGTAAAGATGTATTTGATGTGTTTGAGTGTAAAAGCCGGAAGGCAAACAGTAGTTAAAGGGATGATTAGCCTTCTTTTGGTGCATAAATATGGCAGGTTGGGTCACGGAAACATCAAAAGTTTACTTTAAATTCAGCTCCTGCTCTTAATTCAAATGTTTTTTTTAATTGCCACACCATTCTAACTAATGTATAATATTCTGTATATGTTGTGCATCATTTTAGACTCATTTGTCCAGAATCCAGCCTGACGATTTGGAAAATTTTTAACGGTTTCTGTTGTTTGCAACAAAACGTCCGAACAAGTAAGAGCTTGTAATGATCCACAAATAGAACAGTGACAGTGACGAGGACAAAAAATGAATTACAGCTGCACATAGTAATTTGTTTTGACATTTCTTCTCTTCACAAAATACTGCAAAATGTCCATCACAATATCTGAAAGTCCAAAATGATGTCTTCAGATGTCAAGTTTTGTCTCACCAACAGTGTAAAACCCCAAAATAATCAGTTTGCTGTCAAAGGAGATGACAGAAACCAGAAAATACCCTCCTTTTTTTAGAAGCTAAAGTTGCTGTCAAAGGACAATTTACAATTTTTTACGACCCCTCTGGGGAAAATCTAGTTTTCTACCTTGCTAACCCATCTATATTGTGTTTTTTATGGGGTGGAAGAACATATCATCTGCAAAATAAAGCATTTCCACCCTGAAACTGCAGTGTGCTGGTGACAGCCTCAAAAACGCAGCTTCAGGATTTCTTACATCACAAATCTAAGGAACCAATCAGCTTGCAGGGTGAAGCTTTCTGTATCATTATCCTTCTTAAGAATCAGTTTGCAGGTGTAACATGTTTGGCTGAATTACTCCTGCAGTCCAGGTGAGCTGGTGTGCTGAGTTGCAGTGAGAGTGGAGAACGAGGCAGAAATAACTAAATCTGTGGAGACTAAAAGAGATATTCAGGAGATTTTAGGGCAGAAGGGGATTATTGTCATGGTACAAACTTCTAAAGTCTTGTAGATGCTGGGAGATGGGTTTAATTAGCCTTTTAACGTTGTTTGTGTAATAATACGCACATGAACAGCTGGACACACAGCAGGTTTGAGTTAGTTGGATAACTTAAAGGTTAAGTGAAGCTGCGACAAAATAGAATAGAATAGAATATAGTAGTACTACTGCCAATTTCAATTCAATCTAATGTTATCTACTCACTGTTAAATTGACAAAACCTGGAAATATCTCCACCTTTGCACCTACTACCTTCTGTACGTTGTATTTACTTGGTGAAACTACACATTTTTACACAAAACTGCACCTTGTTTGTGACTTTTGCACTAATTTAAGTCATTGCTTTTTCATATATGATCAGCAATGTGCTGTATCTACTACTATAACTGCTGTTTTTATAAGCTAACTTGAAAAGAATAACCCATCTCACCGTTTCCATAGATTCTCCTGCACACACTGCTTATTCTGCTAGATGTTTGTGTTCTCCAAGATGTTGACTGTTGCCATGATTGAAGTTAAACAGAAATAAATAACTGCATGTAAGTGGCTTTCTAGGCTTTAGAAAAGGTTTACAAACATGTAAAAATGACCTAATTGAAGATAGAGGTGTCTGGCGAACAGTTTTGTGGATGCTTTTTGTGTAATTTAAGTGTGTGTAGACTGTGTTTTTAGGGCTGTAGGGGTTGAATTAGTGCTACAGTGCCATGACACTATATCTGTGAGGCGAAAACCTGCCAAGAGTATTATTTTATCTAGACTTAATCATAAAATAACCCAACTACAGAACAAAAAAAGTCATCATTAGTGCAGGATCCCGGTACAAATAACACTACATCCATATTAAAGTGACTTTATAGTTTGTTTTCCAGCCTCTGAATAACCACAATTTTTTCCACAGTTCAAATACATCTGCCGCCGTGGTCGCTGGAAACACAATTAAACACAGAAACAGGAAAAAAGAACCATAAATATGACAATAAACGAGGATGAGAGGGACAGAGCTGTAAGAAAGAACACCTCTTAATGGACATAGTCAGTGAAAATGACGTTAAATGTCAGTAAAATCTGACTTTTAGGCTTTAAAATCCGACTCAGAGCCCCAATAATGAGCAGCTTCCTCACTCAGTTCATTCATGCAGCTTTCTTGGAGTCCTGCGGGTGTTTATTTACACTTTTTGAGATGTCTGAAGACCAGATTTAGCTGATTTGTCTCCACCATCAGGCTCCAAGTCTAATAAAACCAACAGATAGTTTCCGCGATGATCTCAGATGACTTCCTGTGCAGCTATCTCGTGTCGAGGAAAGCGTCCGAGCTAAACACTCTCCTCCTCGTCCCCCCAATGAGCCGCATGAAACTGTGTTAGCTGTTAATTCCTGGTGTTATGAAAGCTGGTGCTTAACGGCCGAGTGGTTAAACTCTGCCGAAATGTTATTAGAGGCGTCCTGAGGGAGGGTTTCTCGACACGCCGTTAGCAGAGAAAGCCTCATTACTGAGCAACATGTGGAGATTTGCATGGCAGAGTTTTCTCCTTATTATGCATTTTTTCTCAGATTTACATGCCAGAAAGACCCCACCCGCCATTGTTAAACAGTGCAGGGTGGTCAGGCTGAGGTTTGGATATCTGCCGTCGCTGCAGACCACCCAGGGTTTTACTTCTGACCTCGCCTCACCCTCCTCCTCCTTCCTCGCCTTCTTCAAAAGAGACGAGATCCAGACGTCATGCCGCCCCACAGAGCCAGAACAGCCAGTTAGCGGTGACAGGGTCGCCTCCGGGGGTTGGATTATCAAACCTGAGAGGGATTTTTTTTGGGCGATCAAAGCTGCTGATAGCTGACTTTTTAATCAGACTGTTTGCGCAGCACCTTTTCATGCAGTTAAAGGTGCTTTTAGAGGTAGCTGGGAAACTAATAAGGTAGCTGGAGTACGGACAGTAAAACAAGAAGGTCCAAATGTAAAGGAAATGATAGATAAAGAAGAAGCCAGACTTGTAGGTTTTAAAACTGTCGACACTCTCGCATCATCGTCCGGCTGCTTAAAAGCTGGAATCTGGCTCGCTTGAGGTTTTTGGCTTCGGAAAAACTGAAGAATCTCGTGCAGAGAAGCGAAGGGGGGCCTCCTGGTTCATCCAGTAAAATACTTCAGACGCATGCTGGTGCAGCGCTGTGTAGTTGTTTAAAACCGGCTGACGGAGCCAATTTAAAATATGAACAGTAAAAGGACAGTGTATGGAGTCACCATTTTATTCTGGTGGGAACCTTCTAACCAATGTACAATATTCTAGATTTATTGTGCCTCATTTTATACTCATTTATCCGGAATTCATCCTGATGATTTGGAAAATCTTAATGGTTTCTGTTGGTTTGCAACAAAACTTCCAAACAAATAGGAACTTGTAATGATCCATAAGTAGAACAGAGGGAGTGAACAGGACAGAAACTGAATTACAGCTGCATGTAACACTTATTTCTTCTAAAAAATGTCAAAAAATGGTGAAAAAATGTCCGTTACCATTTCCTAAAGTTCAAGGTGATGTCTTCAGATGTTAAGTTTTGTCTGACCAACAGTCTAAAACTCAAAGATAATCAGTTTAAAGGAGACGACAAAACCCAGAAAATATCCTTTTTTGTTTTAGAAGCTGACGTTGCTGTTAATTGACAATTTACAATTTTTGAAAACCCTTTCTGGGTAAAAATCTAGCTTTCTACTTTGCTAACATGTCTATATTGTGTATTTTTTATGTGGTAGAAGAACACGTCGTCAACAAAATAAAGCATTTGCACCCTGAAACTGCAGTGTGCTAAAACACAGCTTCAAACTTCCAGGATTTCTTACATCACAAATGTAAAGAACCAATCAGCTGAAGGGGAGCCTCCTGGTTCATCCAGTAAAATACTTCAGACGTATGCTGGTGCAGGACTGTGTAGTCGTTTAAAACTGGTTGGCAGAGCCAAAATAAATGCTTTGAAATGGGATAAAAGAGAAAATCTACATCAAGCTGCGTGTTTTTGATGAAAATCTTGCCTCCATGGTGCGTTATTTACTCAATATTTCATGTCTCCGAGTGGATTATTGTAATTTTAAGTCTTTTTAGACTTTCAGAATTTAAATCACTGATTACTTAACCTGGTGGCTAGTGAATGAATGCCTAAAGACTAAAATTTATGTGTTTTTTTTTACCTTCTTATTGCACGTTTTTGGATGTTTTAGGCCACCAGCAGAGCTTTAAGTCAGTTTGTATTGAGACTGATGCTCCAAAAATAGACACAGGCAGTAAATATACAACATTTAAGGTGTAATATTAAAGCTCGGCTCTATTTTTAACAGCAGGCTAATGTTTTAACTGTTAATAATGTCGTCACTGTCAGGATAGTCTTTATTTCGGATTGTTCCGTGGAGCGGATCGTACCAACTTGGTTATTAAAGAGCGATAAAACTGCTTTAAAGAGAATAATGAATGTTACATGCAAGGTCAGACTACCAGGCGTTTATCTTTTCACCGCATTTTTCTGTTTCTGTCCACTATTAAGTGGATACAGATTCATCATAAGCTGATAGCAGACAATAGAGTATTGTCCGGTCCAGCGAGGACGTTGGTTTATGCAGAGTCCTGCTCTATAAAGGAGCTGATGCTGCAGCTTTTATGCCCCAGAACAATAATTCAGCTCCACCGAATGAGGCTGTTAAGAGTTTTAAAAGCATAACGGAATAATTCCTCCCCAGTCCTAAATGTCAACGTGCATCAGAGGGAAGCTTTAACGTGGTGACTTCTTGTTTTGTGCACTTAAAAGCAGAACATGCAGTTTTTTTTCCAACCTCGATGCTCTTTTTTTTCAGTCTGTGAATGTTTCATTTGCAGCAGGAACAACAGCATTTACTGTAATGTGGCTGCAGCATCGAGGAACAAAAGAGTTGAAGAAGCGTGTCGGAAAACAAGGAACACTCTGAGATGTCCTTAATTTAAATCAGAACTGTGGTTAAATCCATTTTTTTTTTAAATCATGTAACGACATGTAGTTAATGCCACAAAAAGAGACGGAACATAAAGTTTTTAATGGACCATGTTGTTTTCTGTCTTTAAAAATATCCTCATTCAACCCTTTTCTACCTCCTGGATTTCTATGTGTTTAATTTCTACAAAAAAATCTGTGGATTTTATTCAGTGGATAAGATTCTTTGCAACAGAGCATTGATTTGGTGTCCGTGACTAAATTAATCAAATGTTTTTTGACAAGAAAAATGCTAAATTCTGTAATTTCCGCTGCTTAAATGTGAATATTTGATATTTTCTGCCCTCCTTTGTCACAATAAACTAAATATTTTAGGGTTTTTAACAACTGAAATAATCAATACTTTAAAAAAAAGAAAAGAAAGTCTAAATTATCAAATTTCAGCCTCCTAAATGTGACTATTTGCTATTTTTTGTCCTCCTCTGTGACAGTAAACTGAATATTTTGATGATGTTTGACAATGGAACAATCAGTTACAGCTCAACATTCAACCATTAACTTTTTAAAAGGAAAATAAGGTCTAAACTCTCTTATTGCAGCTTCTTAAATGGGAATATTTTCTAGTTTCTTTCCTCCTCTGTGACAGTGAACTGAATATTTAATCAATTGCAGCCCAAATTTCTATCATATGAAATTTTAAAAAGAACATAAAATCTAAATTCTCTAATTGCTTCTACTTAAATGTCAATATTTTGTAGTTTATGTCCTTCTGTGTGACAGTAAGCTGAATATTTTGGGGGGTTTTAACAATGGAAATTATCAACTGCAGCTCAACTTTCAATACGGTCAACTGAAAATCTTTGGGTTGTCGATGAGGCGGGACATTTGCGATCAATATCTTGGACTTTGTCAATAACTGGTTAACATATTTCACCAATTTCTGACATTTTATAGACTGAACAACCGATCGATTTACCGAGAAAATGAGCAACGTTGAAAAGTTGCAAACCTCCTCTGCAGAAACTGGTTTTCATTGTCCAATTATAGCTGTTTATGGTATTGAATTGTGTAAAACAAACATCTAAAATAGAGTTTATCAGGTGGAAGTGAAGTGTTTCTTTGCTGTGGTTCAGTGGAAGTGTGTCAGTAATAAACCATCTCTAGACCGCTATGAATTATGGATTGAAGTAAAAAGCCTGGTATCTCTCAAACCGCTGTGTTCCACTGACCCACATCTGCTGCTTGCATTTAATTCATCCACCTCCTTATTATTTGTAAGCCTTGTGTTAACATCGTTCAGAGTGGTTTAAATATTTGTCCGAACAGTAACTGTGAGGGACCGAACAGCAGCGAAGCGTCGTCAGAACTTGGCAACGATGTTCCGACGAATGGCAGGAAATACTGCTGCAGATGTGCAAAATGTTCTGAGTGGCAACAGCAAACGACGGATCACATTTATCTCAGTGTTTCTGTGGAGGATAGCAAAGAAAAGACGCTGCAGGATGCGTGGCACTGGAAATATTTGTTATTCCAGTAGTAGGAGAATAGAAGAATTAGAAATACTTTCAGTTCCTTCCATTTGGTCTTGGAAATTTAGAATGAAAAAAAAGATAAACATGAGTAGAAAAATGTCTTGAAAATATGAACATAAATAGAAAAATGTCCTAAAATATAAATATAAATATAAAAATGTCCTACAGAGCTGAGTATAAATAGAAAAATTTCAAAAATATAAACATACGTAGAAAAATATGCCCTAAGTAAAAAAAAAAAAAAATCCTAAAATGTAAACATAATCAGAAAAATGTGTCCTAAAACATAAACAGGAGTAGAAATGTCTTAATAGCATAAACATGAATAGAAAAAGGTCCTAAAATATGAACATATGTAGAAAAATATGTTGTAAATTATAAAAAATAAGTAAAAAACAGCCTATAATATCAACACAAGTAGAAAAATGTCCTAAAATATAAACATAAATAAAAAAAATTAAAATATATATATGTAAGTAGAAAAAGTCCTAAAATATAAACACAAGTAGAAATATGTCACAAAATATAAACATAGATTGAATATTATATTGAATATATTGATGTGTCATAAAACATGAACATAAATAGAAAAATGTCTTTTCTAATGTTTTATCGACCAATAAACCCTTTTAAATAAAAATATTTGTTATACGAGAGCCTGACTAACAGTAATTCCTAATAGTATCATTCACTAAGCCTTTAATCTGGACCTGGAAATGCAGCAGAGCGGCTGGATGGACTAATATGACTTTTATATAAGGTCAGAGGATTTTGAAGCTACAGTGAGGATTTCCCGTCTAGTTTCTGCTAAAATCACACGCAGGAAACCTTTTATTACCCATTTTACAACCTACAGCCGGACAGAAAAAAGATCTTCCTCCAGGGATCTGCAATCAGAGCTTTTTAAGACTTTTCAACCCTGCAGAAACTCAACCAATGTGGATTAATCTTCTGCTGCAAATAGCCAAACTACAGATGCAATGTCTCCCTCTGAGAAAGCAGTTTGACAAATCCGCTGAGACCTTTTAGAAAGTGAAACTACATTTGTGGAGAGTTTATCTTCAGCAGAAATGGGCCAGTTTGGAACTGAGAGCTGCAGGAAAATTGACCAAAAAGTGGTTGTTTTGGTCTTTTCTGAGGTTTTGTTGATGATCAGCAAAATACAGAACATCAGGAGGTCAATCAGTTGATGATTATATGTCATAACTCTGTTTATTAGCTGATTTTAAACAGTTAAAAGTTTAAATTTTGCTGTACAGTCGAGTACTGAAGGTCTGTACCAACAGCTTTGTAGGTAAATATAGGTGGATGCACGCTGTACATCTTAATAAATCTTACTATAGCTGATATATGGTGATGTTTGTCAGCTGGATTTTCCTCTGAATGTTCTGAAAACTACTTTGCTTTTCCCATTTTCAAAGCAGTAAAATCAGATACTCATTTTTTTTAGCCAGTGTGCTAAAAATTGCAGAAGTTATGGATCAGTTAGTGGTAAATGAAATAAATAAACTAATATCTTGAAGACGTCTGCATCCATGAGTCTAGCAGTCGAAACTCAGTGTGATTTTCATTTATTATTCTGTTTGTATTGACTTTCTGATCGTCCTGTTGCTCTGAACATCGAGATATAAACACTCACAGTTATTTCAAAGACTCCATTCACACATATTTATGCACATTCACTACATAAAGAGATGTTTGTTGGTTGATTTGCAACATTAAGACAAGATAAATATCATGCATCAATAGAAAACTGTGCATCCTAAGTAGTATTTAATTGTAACTCTGAGTATTTTCTGTGTGTCTTTCAGAGATGATGGGAGGTTGTTGACGTCCGACGTCGCCGCTCGCTAAAAGGACGTAACAGCAGCCTGAAGCAATCCAACATGGCCGCCCACCGGATCAGAGCCACCACCAACAACAACACGTCGCTGCCTCGCTGCAAGTCCGAGGGGACGCTGATCGACCTCAGCGAAGGCCTTTCAGAAGCCAGTCTGACCGACGTCAAAGGTCAGCAGCTCAAACACCGAAAACGCACTTCCTTCCATGCCTTCCATGAAAACTCACATTTCTATTCATGTGCTTCTTATATATGTAGAAAAAAAAATCACAGATTAGTTTACAAGTAGAAAATGTTGACGTTACACAGATTTCTCTATGTAGATGGGATATTGATATTGCACAAGATTCTATTTGCAGAATTTTTTTTATATTTCTCTATATTGAAAGTATTCAACATATAGACAAAATTTGTTGCACAAAACCTTCTAATTACAGCAAATATTGATATTGCATAGATTCATCTTTGTTAACAAAAAGTTTTATATTTAGAAAGATATTGATGTAACACAGGTCCTTCCATGCATAGAAAATACTGATAAAATGAAATTGTACAAGCTCTTCTATATATGAAAGATATTTATATTGCACAGATTCTTGTAAATGTTAAAAAGGATATTTATACAAAGAATTCCAATTGCAAAAAATGTCTTCATATATTGAATATATTGTTATTGTGTCCCCTAAATATAGAAAATACTGATGTTGCACAAATTCATCATCATCTATACATAGAAATTACTGATAAAAAATATAATGTACAGACTTTTCTATACATGAAAAATGTTGATACAACACAGATTCATCTATATGCAGAAAAGCTGCATAGATTTTATCTATTTTTTTGAAAATAGTGATAATATACAGATTTTTTGTGCAAAAACACTGATCGAGTATAGGATTCTATATGCAGAAAAATATTTATATTGTACAAATTTTTCACTGTAGAGAATATATTGACATTGCACAAAATTCTACATGCAGAAAAAATATAGATTTTATACAAATCCCTCTATATATAGAAAATATTGATAATGCTCAGTCTTCTAAATGTAAGAAATAACAATATTGCTCAGATTCTTGATATGTAGTGTTTATTTTAAGTGTGCCATTTGTTTCTGTGTTAATCATCTTTTCATAATTATATGTTTCTCATTTTTTAGACATACAACATGTATCTAAAGCTTTAAACATGAGCACATGTGTGTTATATAAGCCGGGCCAGAAGTAGAGCTCATGAGGAATGAGGTTTCAGTCTGTGGAAGCTCCTTAGTCAACGTATGGAACGTAGACTTTCTGATATGATCAGGAAGAATCCCACAGTTTATGGAAAAACTGTTCGCTGTCGTAGAATAAATAAACTGTCAGTCTTGTATAGTTCTCTGAGAGACTTTCTGCCCTTCTTCTTATTGCAGTAGATAAAAGCCTGTCAGTGTTTTTGTTTTACTCTTTAGGGTCATAAAAGTCACAGCAGCTTTTCCACAAAGTACCAAAGTGGAAAAAAGCAGTTTAGTACATCCCAAACTGCTTTTTCCTCCCAAAATGTATTTATTGTTGTTGGATTTAGGCATTAGTAGTTAGCAGCCTATACATTTTTGCCAACTTGCTATACACACCACTACATAATCAAATTTAATTAAACTAGAAGAAAACACACCGTCCAGCAGTGGATAGTAGGTTTCCTTTTAGTTATGGAGTTGAAAATGAACCACCTTTTCCTGCAGCATAAATTAGCGAGAGGCCTTTCTGTTCTTTCGTGTCTCTGCAGATTAAGTGGATGCTTGTTTTCTACTCAGCTGCAGCGTCTGGTTGTGACAGCATGTAGCTGCATGGGATTGTCTGTATTTTCCTAAAGATACAATATGAGGCATCAATGATTATATCCTCACAAGCCGCAGTTTTGTTTTTGCTTGTTTAAATAATGGTTTTGCACATGTAGGAGTCAGATTTGCATGTGTCAGTTGTGTTTAGTTTGCTCAGTATTTTGCAAGACATGAATATCTATGAACTTCCCAAGCAGTTTCTGGGGGTTGTGATCTGGTGCAAACGGTTTATGTTTGGTGAATTTTAAAATGTGACAGGTACAATAAACTATTTATGATCAAATATTATGATTTTAAGCTTAAATTTGAATAAATTTTGCTGAAGGAGTTCCATTTCCCACATGATTAGTTCACGATCTTTTTGGTTTTTATGGTTTCTGGCTGACAAATGCTGCGATTTTGGCATTTTTAAAAAATAAAATATGATGCCTCTCTCGCAAGTTTTGGGATGCCCTGTTTTTAGGATTTTTAAAGTTCTCACTGATTTTCTCTGTAATAAAAATGGTAGACAGTGATGATTTGACTCAGAGACACTGCAAATAACAAGCAAAAACTTGACACCCTGCACCTTTTTAATGCTATCAAAGATATAAAAGAAATGGTCGTATTTTAGACCATGTCATCCACCTCTATATGACATGATTCTCTCTTTTCCAGTGCCTTCTCCCAGTGCCTTACGGCTGGATGCAACCGCCTCCTTCGGCGCTGCCAGGGAGGTCGTTGCCATTAAGGACTACTGCCCATCCAGCTTCACCACCCTGAAGTTCTCCAAAGGGGACCGCCTCTACGTTCTGGACTCGTCAGGAGGAGAGTGGTGGTATGCCCACAACAACACAGAGATGGGTTACATCCCTGCAGCATACGTTGAGCCCATCAACTACAGAGACTCGTCCTTCAGTGACAGCGGGATGATCGACACTGTGGGAGACAACGAGGAGGCAGCCAAAGAAATGGACCTTCTAGGAGAGTGGGCAGGAGTCATTCTGAAACCAACCACCTTCCAAAATGGAAATCCTTTTGCAACAAACCATACCTCTACAAACCCTTTCCTGAATGGGGGTCCTCAGAGCTCGCTCGATCAGAACAGTAACGAGAAATCAGTCGACCTCCTCCTGTTTGATACGTTCACTCCATCGGTGCCCAACTCCACCAGCAGCACTGCCGACATCAACGGTTTCGGTAGTGGCGTTTTTAACTTTAACCCTCTCAGTCCCACTGTGGGAGTGGGACAAACATTGCGCAGGGACAACCCGTTTTTTAGAAGCAAGCGTTCCTACAGTCTGTCAGAGCTGTCCATCCTGCAGGCTCAATCCGACGCCCCTCAGACCTCCACCGGTTTCTTCGGAGGCCTCAAAGCGCCGGCGCCTGAGCAGTTCCAGAGCCGGGAAGATTTCCGGACAGCGTGGCTCACCCACCGCAAATTGGCCAGGTCTTGCCACGATTTGGATTCGCTGGGCCAGAACCCTGGCTGGGGCCAAACGCAGCCAGTGGAGACCAACATAGTGTGTCGGCTGGACAGCTCAGGAGGCGCCGTCCAGCTTCCCGACACCAACATCAGCATCCACATACCCGAAGGCCACGTGGCCCCAGGGGACACCCAGCAGATCTCGATTAAAGCTCTGCTCGACCCGCCGCTGGAGCTCAACAATGACCGCTGCACCACCGTCAGCCCCGTGGTGGAGATCAAACTCAGCAACATGGAAACCAAAACCACCATCACCCTGGAGATGAAGGTGTCTGTGGTGGTTAAAATGGAGAACAGGCAGACAACTGAAGTCTTGTGTGTTCGCAGTGACTGTAAAGAGGGACCTTACACTCCGGTTCCTCAGGCATACCTGTACGGGGACACGGTTCAGGTGTGCCTGGATAACCTCGAACCCTGTATGTATGTGTGCGTCGTGGCTCAGGCCCAGTCCATAGCACCGGACTCCACCGTTTGGGAGCAAGTGGTTAAAAAGATCACCTTAGGAGTGTATGGACCCAAACACATCCACCCGTCCTTCAAGACAGTCGTGGCGATGTTTGGCCACGATTGCGCCCCAAAGACCCTGCTGGTGAGTGAAGTCGGCAAACAGGCGCAGTCTGCACCACCAGTTGCCCTGCAGCTTTGGGGCAAACACCAGTTTGTCCTGTCCAGGCCGCAAGACCTCAGAGTTGGAGTTTATTCCAACATGGCCAACTACGAGGTGAAGGCCAGTGAGCAGGCCAGAGTGGTTCGAGGCTTCCAGGTCAAACTAGGCAAAGTCAGCAGGCTCGTCTATGTCATCGCCTCACGCAATGCCGAAGATGTTTCTGATTTCACCCTAAGAATCCAGGTCAAAGATGACCAAGAATGTATACTCGCTCAGTTTTGTGTCCAGACACCAACGCCACCACCCAAAGCAGGCCCAAAGACATCGGTGCAGCGACGATTCCTAAAGAAGAAGGAAGTTGGCAAGATCGTCTTGTCTCCTCTCGCCATCGCCACAAAGTACCCTGTTTTCCAGGACCGGAGAATAAACAACCTGAAGTTTGGAAAGTTAATCAAAACTGTCATCCGACAAACAAAAAATCAGTACTTACTGGAGTACAAAAAAGGAGACTTTGTAGCCCTGCTGAGCGAGGAGAAGATCAAGCTGAAGGGTCAGTTGTGGACAAAGGAATGGTACATTGGATATTATCAGGGCAAGATGGGACTCGTTCACGCCAAGAACGTGCTCGTGGTCGGCAAAGTGAAGCCCATTTACTTCAGTGGACCGGACCTCACGACTTCACTGCTGCTGGAGCAGATACTGAAGCCCTGCAAGTTCCTCACGTACATCTACGCCTCCGTAAGAACTATACTGATGGAGAACATTGGCAACTGGCGAGCGTTCGCCGACGCGCTCGGATACATCAACCTGCCCTTGACACACTTCTGCCGGGCGGAGCTGGACAGCGAACCTGAGAGGGTTGCGTCGGTGCTGGAGTGTCTGAAGGAGGACTGCAACAATGCGGAGAGCAAAGAGAGAAAGTCCTTCCAGAAAGAACTCCTCACGGTAAGTTACAGCTTTGGCATCCCCCTCTGCTGCAGAGTTTTTCTCCAAGCCACTGATTTGAAAAAAATGCAAATTTGTTCCTCCCCTGTTTAAACTTCTGAGTCTCGGTTGGTTGTGTTTTGTCCATCATGTTTCCAATTAAACGGCCATATGTTTCTGTCAGTATCCTCCCGGTAGGAGATTTCTCTCTCGGTTGTTCCTCTCTTGCCTTATCTGCCCATGGCTGCTCCAGGCTCCAGGCTTCGGGCTTTAGGCTGTGGTCCAGTCGGCTAATTCTGCTGGGAGTGCAGTCGATAACTGCTGTGTAGGCATCAGGGTCTAATCGGGACTTGAGGAGCTGTAGAAAGCAGCAGAGCAGTTTGTCCCCATATGAGCTTGTGTTGCTTGACTGTGCAGTGCGAGTACAGTATGCTGATGTGATCAATCCAGTTGATTTGTATGGACGTATGAATCAAACTAGAGGGGAGAAACAAACCGAGGAGTTTAGTCTGATCTCACGACTGAACCCTTCTTTTCTTACATGTCTCCTTTTCCAGAAAGCGTTGTGCTATAATTACAGTATCACATAGTTGTTCTTTAGCCAAGTTTAATTTTTACTTTCTCCTTAAAGTGAGCAGATGTCCACAGCAGACCAAGAGGATCAGTTCACACCTCATGCCTTCCTCTTTTGGTACATTCAGCTTCTCTTCAAAGAGGCCAAAATGCTGAGCTGTGTTCGCTGTAAATGTGCGAAGCAGCTCCTCCCTGACGCTCCGTTGTGCATCTTCTGTCATGGAAATGTGGATTTTTCAGCATCGCCTCAGGCCGTCTGGATAGAGTCTCATCCTCACATGCTCAATAAACACAACTTCCTGTCACATTCGCTCGGACTTATGCTTTTGGCCCTGCGCGCCGTAAAACTCAGCGTTTTATTTTTATGGTTTTTATTCCATGCATTTGAAATGCCGCACCCTTTTTTGTAGAGAGTGTTCCCTCCTGTTTCTACACTCTGTTTCTGTGTCGGTATATTATCCTCTGGAGAGTCTCTGTCAGAGGTCACAGACGTACTACAGCTGAAGCAACTCGGAGCATAAACGCTGTAATTTACACAAGGTTGTAAACACTAGTTAGAACCATTTATAGCCAGAAAAACTGCAGTATGGAAAAGAACATAATAAAAGGTGGTGACTGAAAATATGCCCTGCTAGTGAGTTTGAATATAGACTTGTTTTTTATGTTATTTCTGTCTGCATTACACCTAAACTTCTGGTTACTGCGGGGACAATCAAAGCACGCAGCAACCCGGGCAAATTGGAGCTCACGAAGTCTTTTTTGTTTAACCGACACAAATATGCTGTTTATGTAACATGCAAACATCTGACATTCTCTGAAAAAAGTGGATTTTGGGTTTCAGAATAAAGCCGAGCGACTATAAAGACTGTCAGATGAGATCTTCCTCCTCCTCTTCAAAATGAGCAGCTTTGCGTTGGAGAGGACAACCTAATGATTTGTCTGTTGTCACGGTTTGACATGGACGGAAGTCTATTTATAGACGAAAGAGAGCTCGAAATCAAAAGCACCAAAGAGACGCTTTTGTGTTTCGAACGTCTGAACCCATTCTGGTCTGCTTTGATTGTCAGCGGAGGGAGAACGTCGGCGCTCTGTGTGCACAGACGCAGCGAGATGTATTTACTCAGTATAGATTTTTGATTGCTTTCGCTGCATCCTGGCTGGTCGGTGTTGCCTAAATATTCAATTAGAAATAGACTCATTAGGTACATTAGTGAAAACCAGTGGAGTCTAAAACAACAGTCCTTCAATAAGTACTTCATCAGGAAGGATGTGATGATCAGTTTTTGCTGAAACTGTCTTGCTTCTATTATAAAAATATCTCCTGTATGGCAGAGAAACAATATGAGACGTGAACTGAGTTTTTCCATTATTACAGTTTGAGCTGTGTTAAAGAGAAGGGTTTCATATAAACTGATTTTGATTGACTGATGATTAAATAACCTGCAGGTAGTTTTAAAAGGCAAGTTATTTTCAAAAAATCTGCAAAATCGCACCATTTATCAGACCCAAAAACTGTTAAATAATTTTAAAAATCATCAAATTTGTAACTTTCCACAAATCTCAGAATTTATCATGCAATTTCACCTGGAAAATTAACAAAATCTAAGCCAAAAAAGTGGGATATTTCATCAAAATCTCTTCATTTTATCTGCCTCATTTAAATATTAGCCAAAATTATCCACAGGCAGGGTTAATAAGGTTAACAAAATAATCTTTTTTTTCTGAAGTTATCATGAAGTTTTGCTTGGAAAATGAACACAATCTAAGCTTAAAAAATGTGTTATTTTATCTATATCTGTTTAATTTACATGTCACATTTAAATTTTATCCCAAAATAGTACAAGAATATGTGATAAACAGAAAGTTCTGGACCTTTCAGTGCAGCTGTGAAGCCATGATTTGCTCATCTGTGACCAACATGTGGCAAAATTTCAGTGATTATTAGGCTGAACTGCAGGCAGTGTAACACAGAGCAGATGGGAGACAAATATGGAAACAAATTAAAGCAAAATGAAACATATTTGATCCATAAATTAATGCAGCAAATTACTGTTGGAAGATACATTCAGCATGGTGAAACATCTTTCTAGGGTTGATGTGCAAACTCGTGTGGAAAATGTTTTTACAGATGTAAATAGTGAAAAATCTGACCACACATTTTTTCTCAGTATTGTTTACACACAGGGACATGTTTCTTTAATTGATGTGAAATTAAAAATCAAATAAATTGAACTTTTGCTTCTTATTTTTCAGGATTTATGGCATTATAGGTATGTTAAACTGCACAAAAGTCACAACATTGAAGTTCTTTCGAATTCTAGTCATGGTTGTTCTGTTTCCAGTGAGGTTCAGGATTTTATATTGCAGTGAAAAATTATCCCACAGTGAGTAAAAATGTGACAGGAAGTGTTCAGAAGACAGATTCTTTTGCTTTGTTGTTTTTTGTTTGGTCCAGATCCAGAGATATTTAATTGTCAGTGATTTAAAGCAGAGAAAAAGAAAACAAATCATCATATTGGAGAAGCTGGAAGAGGAAAATCATTATTTTCCTGCTACACTTTCAGCAGGATTAGCTGAAGCTAATTAGCTCATGTATTTTGTATTTTGTATTCAGCCTCCCGTCTGCAAGGACCACATTTTCCTCTTCAGTGCAATTAATGTCATTTTCTAATTAGAGCCGTAGCAATTAGTAGATTAGCTGATTGTCAAAAACAATTAATTTGCTTTTGATAATCGACGAATCATTCGAGCAAAAGCTGCCAGATATTGTGTAATTGCTGCTTTTCGGTTTGGTGTCTTTATAATTTGATTATTTTGGGGTTTTGTGAGCTTTGCCTTGGACTCTCCTTGAACTCGTAAGTGAAGCTGTTAAACAGTTAGCTTAAAAACTGATTCAGCGATAAAATAATCAGTTGCAGCTCTAATTGTGAGACACTAAACTCTGCTTCTCATGCAGCTCAGAGGATGAAGCCGTTAGATTTTAATGAACTTTTTACCCCAGGATTGTTTCAGCCTCTAACAGCCAGAGTGTCAGAGACCTTCTTTAATTGAACATTATAGCATTATGGGGTGTAGCAGCAGGAGTTCAGGGGGAGAATCCTAGTGAATCCTTTTAACAGTAGTTACATAATAAAATGAATGCTAGCAGGCTTAGACAAAGTTTTCAATTATGTGCTCAGTTGAAGGCAATTATTCGTTGTGTTTACTAATAACCTGCACGTTGTGTTTGTACAGTTTTAATGGCATACATCAGTACATACGTTAAAGTACAGGCTCTAGTCCTGCAGGCACAAACTAGCTTAATGTCTCCATGGAAACCTCAAGCTGGGGTTTATCGTCATGCATCTCTTTGCAAACCACCTGTTTGATCCCTACATGGAGAGTAACTCCAGAGAGTTACTCCTTTATTTCTTGAAGTGATGCATTTATGTGTCATATCTGTCCCTATGTGAAGCATTTTTGCTGATAATAACATAGTTACAGGATGCAAAAGGAGACAGACGTGTGGGATTAATAGTGATTTTAGTGCAGAGTCTAACAAATTTGTGTAATAAGGATGCTCTTAAAAGTCAGTTTGATGTGTAAACTGCTTTGTAAAACCAGCTAAGAGTTAAAAACTGAGGCAGTTTTTAGGTTACCTGGTCAATTAGTTGGTCAAACTTCCACTGGCTGGTTAATCGGTGCTGCTTTATAAGAAGAAAAGCACTAAATCAACAATATTGTGATGGTATTAGGCTTGTAATATGTAATATTTTTATGTGTTATGCAGTTCAGCAGTGTGGGAATTGAAGAAGGTGGTTTCTCATTGTGTAGGTGGACATCTGCTGTTTGTGATCTCTGTATCCGACCAGTTTTATACTCGAACATTCATCTGAAGGACTGACAGAGTTATAACGATGTAACAAGTAAAGCTGATAATTATTTCTAGGAAAAGCTACTCATGTTTCTGCCAGAAGCAAATGCTTTTCACTTGGTTTACTCATATACGCACCATATGACAAGCTGGTTATTACTCCGCCAAGGAACGAGGCGGAGTTATGTGATGATCGCCATTGGTTTGTCTGTCTGTCTGTCTGTTAGCGACATTACTGTAAAACGGATTTACAGATTTGGATAAAATTTTCAGGGAAGGTCAGAAATGACACAAGGACCAAGTGATTAGATTTTGGCAGTGATGCAGCTTATAGTCTGGATCCACGGATTTGTTACAGATTTCTGTATCATTGTGAGATAGTGGCACGGCGTCACTGTAACTATGACAACAAGTGAACACTACATCAGCTGCCTGCTGATGATCACATGATTGTGATCCTACTACAGATCAACCGCTGAGGACTTATCAGGACTTATCCGTCAGAAATGATACAAGGAACAATTAATTAAATTGTGGGGTGTTACTGAGTCCCATCAATTCACACCGCCCGCTACATATTTAGGTCACGTGATCCGGTATCCATACAGAACATATACATGCATAACACACGCCTGTGCTCAATGCAAGGTCATTTTGTTTGTGGGTACATCTATATTAAATGGCCACATTCTATGTTGCCGTGATTTCTGATCGTCAATAGCTAATAAACAAATGCTGCATTTCTGACAATGCCATACTGGGGAATGCGCAGCCTTGGAGGAGTACTGCGCTCTCTGAGTGCTTTTCTAGTTCATAACTGATGTTATTTGGGTTGTAGCTTCCAGGTGATCCACTGGTTGGTCAGTTTGTTCTCATCTGACCAAATTCTGATCGGTCTGATAACTGCTGTTGATGTTTTAATAACGAGAAAAGCTCTTTATCAACAATCTTCCAGGATTAATTCATTATTTTTGGTGGTGGGAGGAACAGACCATCATTAATTAGAAAAACATTTCTGCGATTTTTTCAAACTGATGGACAAAAAGCTGATTGTGCATCAAAACTCAACAACTAGTTGATATATTTTCTGAAATCAACTGAATATCAGCAGCTGCTTTGCTTCCAGTCTGTTCTGATAGTTTCAGTAGAAAAAAACAGGTCAAAATTATTTTAATTTGCTGCAGATGGCAGCTGTTTATGCTGATTTATGCTTCATTTAGGCTAATAAGGCTGCAGAAAGAGACTCTGTTGAACATTTAGTTAATCTATGGCAGTGCTTTTATATATTCAAAGAGTTTGGTTGCCAACACAACAGTAAGTCCTCACTGTTTATTAAAATTTGTATGTTTTTCCTCTAATTGCCTGGAGACCTTTAGTCTGTTGTGGAGTCATTTATACTTAAAAACAGGAGTTAAAAACACAATGAAGACAGTAAACAGTGCAGATTTACAGATTAAATCTCATTAAAGATGCAGATGCTGCTCTGAGCTTTAAGGTGAGCAGGAAATAATGTGTGTTAGAGTTTTCTGGAGGAGCTTTTCTATGACTTTATTGTAAATTTGAATACGTTTTCATACAGAAATTCATTTCCTGAGTTAGATTAAGACTTTGCATGTGGAGCTGTTCCATTCATGTGTTCATTCTGGATGCTTCCAGGTTACATAATGAACACGTGAATGAAGCTTCATCGCTGTCATATTTAACAGTTGGTCGCTGGTTTGTGGAGACTTGAGTTGTTGTTGTCGTCGTCGGATGATGGAACGGATCCAGGTTGCGTCTGCTGGATCTGGGGCTGCAGATGTTTCCTGCCTCATTGTTCAGAAACTAAACAGAAGCTCCAGTTGTGGACCTGCAGGCGCCTCGTCCTTCCCATGATCCTCCTCGACCCGGACGCCCCTCAGAGGACCAATCAGAGGCCTCCGAGATGGTGGCAGGTGGATTCTTAAACAGAACACGTAGAGATTTCTGCTCAGTGTCACCACAGATCAGCTGTGATTAACATGTGATTAATAATTCAGGGACTTTTCATTTTAGTGTTCTAGTCTTGCAGTGGAAACATCTGGCTGCTGCATTAAACCGAGGATTAGGTTTTATTAGACCTTCATAATGTGCTGGAAAACCTGTTACGAAGTCTTTGATGTGACTAAACCTGCACAAAAAGCCTCAATATCAACACTGCAGAGTAGATGATAATAAAATTCCACCAATACAATATGAGACATGAACTATGAGTCAACGTTAAACCGAAAATTATTCTTTAAAAAAGCTGCAAAATTGCACCATTTATCTGACTGAAAAACAGTTAAAACGTAAACAGAATCATCAAATCTTCAACTTTCCGACAACCTCTGAGCTTATCGTGCAGTTTTGCCTAGAAAATGAACAAAACTTAAGCCTTAAAGAATATGATGCTTCCTCAAAATCTCTTCAATTTATACGTATGTCTCATTTATTGACTATAGAAGAATGACTATTCGGTTGAACTGCCGGCAGTGTTTGCACAGAGCAGATAGGGGACAAGCATGGAAACAAATTGGAGAAAATATAACATTTTTGATCAATAATTTAATGCAACATTGCTTAACAAAGCAGTAAACAGTGGGGCAAGAGTTGATTCCATGAATATACAATGAAATTTAGCAGCAGTTATTTTAGATTTAGATAAAATAAATTGTTGCAGTCATACTTTTTTATAATAGTACAACTAAATTTGAGTCTCGTCCACATCGGTGCTTCAAAAAAAGAAGGACATGCAGTTGTCAAAAGGTAAACATGTTCATAATATATAAACATTATATACATCTACCAAAATAAATAATGTGCAGAATAAAGTGAGCAATAATTAGCAATTATAAATCAGACATGATAAAAGTACAGTAAAAAAAATTATGCAAATGTAACATGTAAACATCCAGTAAAAAAAAAATACTACATGCAAGTGTATTTATTTAAGCTTATTTGGTGTATTAAGAGCTATTAAAACAGTAGTTTAGCTTGTGTATGTAAAGGTAATGGCTTAAAGTAGAGCAGAAATTACACACAGGGTGCAGGTCAGTCTAAATACATGTGGTTTGGTAAATAAATACAAGGCTGAAAAGGTAGTAGGTGCAAAGATGTAGATATTTCCAGATTTTGTCAATCTAACAGCTAGTAGTTTGAATTAAATGGAGTTAATCTGCAGTCAGTTACTGTGAGTGAATCATTTTATCACCCGCTTTGACTGAACACAAACTTTCCAGTTAATAATAAAACTAAACTGGACTTTTCGAATGAGGACTTTCTCAAATATGAGCTCCGCAGTTTTATTCAGACGTGAAGAACCGTGTCTGTGATCTAAACTCTGAACTGGAGTGTCATTTGAAACTAATGCCAGGAAGCCTTTTAGGTTTATTACTCTTTAAAATATTAAACAGACTCCTGCTCTACCCTCGAAAAATATCACAGATTAAAATGTCTCTCAGCTGATAAATGCATAAAATAGAACCTTTGACTGTTAGAACTGGGATATTTTTTGTCAACCAGCGCACTGAGTATCTCTGAAATACACATTTTTATGTCTGTTTCTGCACGACTGTTGTCAGGTGGAGACTTGTTTTGGGTTTATGCATAGTTTGTATTGACTGTGAATAGAAGAATGAATACTGTACTGATGATAGTTGGAGAAAGATGAGGAAAGAATCTGGATTTAGCTGTAACTGTACGATATGACAAAGCAGCAAAGGAGACTGTGCAAACATGTAAGAAATATCAGTAGAAATGTCAAAATCAAGCAAAAATATACACAAATGGTGGTTCAGATTGTCCACATTCACCTGGATGTGGAAATAACAATAGTGCACATTCTGTCATGCTATAAAAATGCTGATAGAAAAGTATTATTGTGGCACAGATTTGTCCGTAAGTAGAAAAACTTCTCTAAATTGCACTAAAGCTATTAGACAAGAACGGTGTTTATTTAGTATTTTGTGTGTGTGTCCACTGAATGAGAGTGTTGTGTTTAGCTCATAAAGTAAAGTTTAGTTCTAGTTTAGTTCATAAAGTAAAGAAAACTTGACAAAAACTGGATGTAGCGACAGAAACTGCGATTTTTGCCTTTAGGGGTCGGTGGAGACCAAAACCGTAGCTAAAAGAGCCTGAAAGCTGGAGTCAGACGACTGCAAATGCAAAATATTCACAGCTCAAAAACATCTGTTACTGCAAGTTCGACTAGAAGTTTATTCTTTTTTATTGAATTATTCAGAGTGTGAGGCTTTAACATTAATCAACCTGACAATTAAACATCTCTTGCCTTGGGCTGTTTGGGAAGCTGCTGGGATTTCACTCGCTTTAAAGACGAGCGGAGAAGCAGAATTCTTGAGGTGTGTGGAGGTTTTCCACAATCGTCTACGTGACTTCGGGGCTGTTGTGGGAGTCATTTTTTTAAAATTACACAACTCGTTCGTTCTGTTCCCACTGACGTGTAATTTGGGAAATTCTGGGCAAGTCTTCGCAGGTCGGCAGCGTCGTTCACTCCCTGCTTTTTCTTTGGGGCTTTAGACAGAAATTAAAGATGCAAAACACACCGAGCGGCCTGCTGTAACCTCCGTGTGATGTTCAGACACGTCTTGGTTTTGACAGAAATGTAAACCTGCCTGCGAGCTGCTTACTGCAACGTCTTTCTCCTGCCAGCAGAGACTTTGCTGCTGCAGCAACAAATGCACTTTTTTATGGGCACAAATGGCAGCGTAGAGCAAATAAGCCTGAAATGAGTAAACAAACCTGCAAATATTTGATGTTTTTTCTGGCAAATCAGCAGGGAAATGTGTTTGTCTTTCTCTTGAGTTGCTATACAGCATTTTCATCAAAACTGACAGAAATGTTCCTTTCTATGCTTTTTTATGGACTGATGTGAAGATAATTACCAAAAAAAGCTCCCTGGTTGTTCTTGGAACAGTGATAGCGACTTTCTGACTTCATGCATGGCAGATCTTAAATGTTATAATTGTGATATGCATTTGAAATAGTTATGATTTGCTTATTTAATTCAAATAAAAAGAAAATTTAAGAAGAAATATGTAAGATGATGATACTGGTGCCAGATTTCTTTCACAATAAAAGGGGAGGTTCTTTCATTTACTGATTTTCTGTTGATTATTTACTTGAATAACTGATTAGCTGCAGTAGAAAATGGAAAGAAATAGCAAAAAATAGAATTTCCTGATGGTTTTGTTGTCAAATGTTTTGCTTTTCGTGATCAAAAGTCGAGATCACAGCTGCAAAATACTGGAAAAAAAACACTAAAATGGCATATTTGTCTTTTCTGCGGTATGCAGTTGTGAGCAAGCTTCCATACACATATAAAGCTCTTGCATGTAGAATAAAATAAAAATACTTTATTAATTTAATAAAACTTGATTGTTACAGCAGAAAGAGTACAGCTACTGCCACCATAGATAGAAATAAATAAGCAAAAAATATGCAGAAAATAAAAACAAACAACAAGAAAACTATAAAATGCCAAATGTCCTATGTAAAGAATGTGCAAATGTTAAAGTGTTTTATGTGTTAAATAAGTTGTTGCAGCTGAAACATATTCATCACTGCACTAATTATCCAATGGAGGCTCTTACCTGTTGGCTTAGTGAAATCCAGGTGGTGACTTTTTTTGGACAGGCAGTGTAAGATATTTATAAGTATACAATATATTGTGAAATGAAGAAAAGGCTCCATAAATGTGACATTGGAGTAACGTTTTCGCCATATTTCATGTTGTTCTACAGACTAATTGGGACTAAAAACTGCCTCTTTATGTTCTCATTTGTGTGATCATTTGGGGGAAACACTTTCCTCATGACTAAAGTTGCTGGTTTACTTGCGCAATAAATATTCCACAGCTCTGTTTCAACCTGCAGCTTCAGATAAATCTTACTCACGTCTCGTCGAGTGACCGGATCGTGTTTGTAAAACCCTCTCTGGTATCTGCAGTAATTGGTGTCGTGTCTTTTTGTGAGGTGACAAGTTATCGCATCGGTGGTTCCTGTCTGCTGTTTGGAGCCTTTATTAAGCTGGAACTCTGGCAAAGAATTCAAAGTAGTTTGTTTTTTTAGCTTCAGATGGCAGTTAGATGTGGCTTTACGCTGCTGATTTGAATATTCAAACTAATTGTGGACCGTAGTCGTGTTTCCTCGTCGGGTCGAAACAGATGCGCTGTTTTTGCTCGTCCTTTCTGCAGCTACAACTCATTTATTTTTGCACATTTTTAGTGTTTCTCTGCTGCTCGTTTTGCTCGTTTTTCGGTTAATTTGTTTTACAGAGTTGCTGTAGAAACAATGCATCTTGGAGCTTTTATCCAGATAATGAAGATATTAGAGTCCGACTGATATGGATTTTTGAGGCCGATGCCGATTCCGATATTTGACAGAGAAAAATACCGATAACTGATTAATCGATCGATTAATTTAGGAAATATTTGATGAATAAAATAACTTCTTTTTTGGTCCCTTCATGCTTACAACAACAAAGATTTGAATTACAGGCAGAACATTTTACTTTTTAACAATACTTTGTCCTTTAGTATTTGTTTAACTTTACAACAGAGAGGAATTTTCAAGTACAAAAACATGCAAGAAAGTGTTGAACCTCTGGGAAATTATATAACCTTAAAAAAGACTCAGTCTATAAATGAGTTCTGAAATACATCTTGTCTTGCACTTGTTGCTGCAAATTAGAGGTAGTTATATATATGTGCTTTATATAAGCATCATAATGAGTGAAGTTGATGCCATTTAACGTTAAATCACATTTTCTCTACTCCATTATTTTCTTTGCCATGATTTTTTTTGAAGAACACTGTTTTGCCAAAGTCTGTTAGAATCTGGGGAGCTTTTACGCTGCATATTTTCTCTTTCTTTGGTCAAAATAGTCACATTTGTAGCACAAAGCAGCAAATCCGCTGTTTGCTATAGATATTTTTGCTGCTTATATGTTTGTATTTGTGGCAAATCCTTCATTTTCTCATGACTCTGCACATGTAATCTGTTTAAATTTTGTCTCCTCTCTGCTTTATGTAAACATTGCCTGCAGTTCAGCTGAAAGGCCACTTCATTTTTCTTAAGTTTTAGTCACAACTGGATGAATCACGGCTCTAAGTTGCACTGAAATGCTCTGAATTCTTTGTTTTTCACAGAATCTGGTGCCAACAGTTCATTTCTGGCTAATATTTAAATGGGGCATGAAAAAAATAAAGTGATTTTAATGAATTATTACAATTTTTAAGCTTAGATGTAGTTAATTTTCCAGACAGACCTGCATGTCGTGTGATTACTTCAGGAATCACTGGAAAATTAAGAATCTGTTCATTTTTAAATTTTTTTTTTAGTGTTTTCACAGTTTTCGGCTCTGATAAACGGTGCTGTGTTGCAAATTTTTTTGAATAATCAATCAAAATCTGTTCATATTATAAGGCTTTCTCTGAAAAGAGTGATTTTGATGAAATACCATGATTTTCAGCTAAGATTTTGTTCATTTTTTCTCTTTCTTTGGTCAAAATAGTCAAATTTTCAGCACAAATCTGGAGTGAATCGTGCGTCCTGTTGGTCTCACTGTGAGCTTCTGTCCTTTAACTTCAGCTTAAATTCCTCCTGTTGAGCTGAGAAGAGACCCAGCAGAGAAAAGCCTCCTCTGGTTGCACCGTCCGTGAAGCCTGGAGACCACAGAAGGGAAACCTTAGCGGTGTCTCGGGGTTTTCATTTCAAGCCGGGCCCTGCAGCCCACCCTGCTGAATTATTTGCAGCGAGATCAGTGTGGCAGATCGAGCCTGGGAAGAATAATAACATCCTATTTCTGGAGACTGTGAAACACTGGAGAGGCCCGTTTTAAGCGATTAGCCATTTTTGTACACAGTTCAACGTTTTTTCTTCTTCCCTTCACGTCCTCCTTCAGCGGCTGGGTGTGGTTTTGGAATAATTGACCGAGCAACAGATTCGTTCTCTCTCTGGAGAGACTCGGCCACGTCTGGGAGTTATTTTGGTCTGAGAGGAACGAGGAAAGTTCACGTGTGAGGTCAAAACAAGAAAAAAGGTTTCGAGGGTTTTCGCAGGACGGCGAAGAGACGCGAAACCGGAATGAAACCGTTGCGGCTAAGATGGAGTGTAGAGAGGCTGCAAATGGGAGAGGTGGAGGAAGTCAGACGGAAAATGAAGACAGGATAGAAAAATAATAAAGAGGAGATTGAAGTGGAGAGATTGAGTGTCAGTCGTGTCGCTGAAGGGGGGGAGAAAACAGAAAGAAACGAGCCGTTTATCAAAAAACCTTCACCGACGGTCACACTGTGGCTTCAGTTTAGCTGTTTTCTGTGAATGTGTGTGTGTGTGTGTGTGTGTGTGTGTGTCTGTGTGTGTGTGTGTGTGTGTGTGTGTGTGTGTGTGTGTGTTTACCGACTGATTGAACCGCCTGCTTCCACATCAACGTTATCTCCGAAAATATGTCTGCAGGAATTTTCTCCTGGTTTTGACAAGCAGATGATTTATGCGGCGGGTGGAGGAGATGGGGGAGGAGGAGATGGGGGGAGGAGGAGGAGGAGGAGGTGCAGGGCTTCACGCCACTGATTGCTGAGCTGGTGAAACAAACTCTGTGGCATTTAACCAACACACACATTCCCAGAACACACAGGACCAGCTGACATTTTGGAAAACACAGCGCAGCGTTTAATTCCTCCACCAGCAGCAGCAGAAGCAGCGTCTTGGTGGAAGAAGTCGCAGTAATGACGGCGAGGAGAGGATCCGCAATTATTAGTTTAAGAATCCGAGTCTCGAGGCTTGGCGATAAATACTTTACAGCACGCCATCAAACATTTACGGCGGCCGGAATCGTCGAGACGTAGCAGAAAGTCCTGAAATGGACCTCATGGCTTCCAACGAAAACGCTAAGTCAGGATTACTGAAGGAAGTAAAAGAGGCAGCGGGTCAAAGTGATAAACTAGAAGGTTTAAAAGTAAAGAAAATAGAAAATCTCTTTGAGGTTCGTCAGTAAAAAAAGAACGAGGGTTTCACTTGTTATTAATAGAAGTCTGAAGAATATCTGGGGTGATTCTTCACTGATACATGGGTAAAGTCTCACAGGGTGTTTTTGGTCGCTGTCAAGCTTTTTTCTTTTTAAACAATATATTTATTGCGAGTTTGTGTTTGCATGTACACAGATATGTTGCACTAGGGCTGAAACGATTCCTCAGGTAGTTGGATTACTAAAGTTCCTCGAGGTAAAAATTCTCTGAATGGATGCTTCGTTTAATCCACTACATACTAGACCCCAGGTCACCAACTGGTGGCCGGAGGTCCAAGTCCAGACCCTCTTCATCCGATACAGACCAGGACCTATAATCAGTAATTTATGAGTGGATTTTAGATGCGCTTCTACAGGGTGGGCCATGAGATGCTGATGAACCTGCATTAGCACAGTTGAAGTGATGCAGTCCTTGAGATGATTTACGTTTCGTATCTTTACCAGATACACCTTCAAGTGTCCCCAAAGATAGCGTCAAACGCATCCTCTAGGGCAGTGGTTCCCAACCTGGGGTCCGCGCCCCCCTAGTGGGGGCGCCACAGATCTGAGGTGGAGCGCAAAGCTTTATCTGTTCTGTGAGATTATAAAAATTAGATTTTCACATTCTGGATAAAATCAGAGTAACAGATTCGCTGTGTCCTCACAAGTCTACCTATTAAACATTTTTAAAACACATTTATTTGGTCTTTCTTCAGGTTGGCTCTCTAGTTCATCCCGATTCATTAGTTTGTGTGCAGTTAGAAAGTTACTGACGGGAACGAGAGTTACCTTAAATTTGGTTTTATTGAAGGACAAGACAGAATTATGTTATTTGTAGTGAAATGCTCGCAAATGACAGCACGAATCCAGCGAATTACGGAGACGTCAGGAAACAAAACAGTAAAGTCGGAAAGATATTCACAGATTCGGACTTCCGGCATCAATAACTCATTAAATATACGTTGTCTAAACATAAACGATGCCTCTTTTCCATCGTTGTAAGGTAGACAATGTGCTACAAGCCCAGTTTAATCAAAAGTAGCTGCAGAAATAACATTGGTGTCTATGAGCAGCCGGCTGTGAGACGAGTGAACAGGAACCGTCTGCAAAATGCAAAACCGCTGCAAACAGCGAAGAGACACAAATATCCAACAACTTCACTGTTATACACTGTTGTGTCACCAAATTTACTGCAGCCATTAATTGGCTCATGCTGGTCATATTACAACTTGGTTTCATATTAAATATTTTGCTCGGCAAATGATGTCACTTTGGCATTTTATAAATAGATTTATGTGCTTTTTAAACTCGCTGCTTTTGGGGTTTAAAGGGTTAAATAATCAAACAATTCTTGAAAGTCACTGATAGTTGCAGCCCTAGTTTCTAATTTTATATTGCAAGGTTTATATCTGAATTCAGTGTGAAAGTGTGCAGCATGTGGAGATGCAAAAACTGTGAATTTGTCAAGAAAACATCCTAATATTTATCAGCTTCAGCTCCAGCTCAACTCATATCGGAGATTTAAATCCTTATTAATGAAATGAAAGTGGCTGTGGTTCATGTTTATTCAGCGACTGTTTGCCTCCAGCTGTGTGTCTTCGCTGAGCAAACAAAGCGTCGCATTGTTGCAGCAGAACTCGTGTCCGGTGACAGACTTCAGGTCCTGTTGAGACAGGAAGTGATTTCCTTTATTTGGCAGGGATTTCCTGTCCTTATCCAGCGAGGAAACAGGTGTTTGTCTCGCAAACAAACAAAACCTGCCGCGACGCCGCAAGCAAACTTTTGTCCCAAAAAGAGTCCGAACGGCTTCAGCTCCTGATTGATGTCACCCAGCCGGCGTCTGATTGGCCGCCGCTATCTGGTCCTGCGGTCTGAGGGGTGAGGGAGGCATCCACATTCCTCACCCCCTCCCTCCATCCTCACCCCCTCCTCCGTATCCTGTCGTTCCACACATTCCTGCTCGTGGAGCCGCTGAGGCCCCCGAGTGCAGCTTTAAAGTCACCTTTGCAGCTTTTTTCCCTCCGTCAGGACGGTTTGAGCTGCAGACTCGCCGAGCATTTTGTATTTCTAGGCAGGAGGGACATTTTTGGGGAGGCAGCAGCGTTGAAAAGTGAGGACATTTGGAGGAAGTCTGGACGTTTTTAAAGTTTCTGCAAAGTCGAGATGTGTTTTGCAGATGAGGACATTTTTATAAAGTTGCTGGAAAGTTATTCCTGAAAGCAAAACTGAACCCGTCAAACGACACTTTAAAAAAAGCAGGAACCCGACAAAATGTCCGGTTCCTGCTTTTTCAAAGTGTCGTTTGAGGTGGTCAGTGTTGATTTTACAGTTTGTGACTCTGGTAAATGATGCAATTTTGTTTAAAAATAACGTGTTTTAAACTTGCTTGAGGATTTAGATGAATGAAAAGCGAAAGTTCATCTTGAAGTCAAGACTAAAACCCCAAACAACACTTTGAAATACCAGGGAGCCTATAAAATGTGCATTTTGTGGTTAGATTTGGTGAATTTTCATGACGAGACCACACAGCACAAATGATTCATACAAGGACATCAAAGAAGCTGAAACTCCACAGATTTTTTCTGTTTTTACAGTTTGTGGTTCTGATAAATGATGCAGTTGTGGGGATTTTTCAAAAGGTAACATGTTTTAAACTTGCTGGTGGGTTTAGATTAACCTAAACCTAAAGTTATTCCTGAACTCAAGACTTCGCCAAAATTGCACCATTTATTAGAGCCACAAACTGTAAAAACTGAAAAAATTTGCAGATTTTAAACTTTTTAGATGTCCTTGAATGAATCATTTGTGACTTGTGAGTCTGTCGTGAAAATTAACCAAATCTAACCTTAAAATTGTGATATTTCATTGAAATCGCTTTAGTCTACGTGTTAAAATCCAACAAAAAAATAACAAAACTTGTAAAAAAAATCCCCGAAATTTAATAATTAATTAGATAATTCAGCTTTCCAATGGTTCTAAATGAACTAAACATGCATGAACTGCATTTCTGTGTGGAAAATGTACCTAATCTAAGCCTAAAAAATCTGAATATTTTGTCAAAATCTCTTTGTTTTACATGTGTTATTTAAACATTAGCGAAAAAATAGCAGAAGAATCTATGAAAAACTAAAAATTCTGTGCTCCTTAGCCATGACTGACTCATCTGTGACTAACTCTAAAGTCAGTCACTATTTGGCTGAGCTGCAGGCAGTGTAGAGTGAAAATAGGAAATAGATTAGAGACACTGAGAGGACAATTAAACATAGTGGATCAATAAAATAAATGCAGCATGACTCTAAAACAGTGAACAGAGCAGCAGGTTGCTGGAAGATGCACTCAGCAGGGTGAAACATCTGGAGGTGATGTGCAGAGTAGAGAGGAAAATGTAGAGTTTGTAAAAATGAGGATAGTTAAATAGCTATAGTATGTTGAGCCCTGCTTTTCCCCCAAGTACTGGTTAAAATTTTCATTCTAACTGCGTCATTCTGCACAGAAGACATTTCTGAGTTCCCTCTACCTCTAGTCATGGTTGTTCTGTTTCCATAGTTTATACTGCAGTGAAAAATTATCCCATATTGAGGAAAAATGTGACAGGAGCAAAAAAAAAAAAACAAGTCCAGAAGGTTAAGGATGCTGATGAAGCGTGTTGCTGTGAAGGTTTTGTTTTCTCTGGTGGAGTTCAGGCTTGAAATTAGAGTCCAGGACCTTTGATTTATCTGATGAGGAGGTCGACTCAGCGGCAGCATTTTAATATCTTTTATTGACTGTTGTTCAGTTTGAGCGCGGTGCTGTGTGGAACACTAACAATGATTATTGTGTTAGCAGCTCCAGGGCTCCTCACAGGCCAACCAGTCCAGATGTGTGTGAGATGTGCGTGTGATTGCAAATGCGCTCGTATTTGCATGTGGCACATTTGTATTTCCTCTGAGGTTCTGTCTGCTGCAGGATTCATTCTCCTCCAGCGTTCCTCTTTTTCCCACAATCAGCAGCCGTCTGGGCAGAATTGACGGAGACAGAGGGGTTGCAGGGGCTGATGGGAGGAACCGGGCTGCTGTCCAGACCAGTTAGCTCAGAGCAAACAGGAGACGCCGTGGCACAAAGTAGTTTCTGCCTCATGGTTTCGCCACGAGGACGGAGACGTTGTTCAGCTGCACAAACTTCAGTCCAGAGTGTTGATTATGAGTCTGACGGCTTCTCTGAAGCTCCACCAGCTAGAGTTAAATCTTCACTGTGGTCTTGTCCTGCTTGTCTGTGATGTATTTTTAGAGTTTTTTATTTGCCATTCGCGTGCAGAGAAGCAGTCTAGGCATGAAGGAAGTCTTGTGCAGGGTTGTCTTGGAGTGGAGTAAAAAAAAATTGAAATGAAAAATAGAATTAATACCTATCAAAACAGGAAGTACAAAAATTTCCAAAACAAAACACTCTATACGAGCAATGCAAGATGAATACAACAGTATGATGAATAAATCTGAATGCTACAAGGAACCATTGTCCAGGAATATGTCGGGGTTGTTGCACATATTGTTCACATTTTTGTGTTTCCCATCAATCTCACTGTGGCAGGGGAAAAAAAAACTATTGTTGAATTTCAAAAACTCTCTTTTATGCACAGTTTTCTAGCATCTCATCAGAAAAAAGAATAAGAGAAGCTGCAAAATTTGAAGAAACTTCTTGAATTTTGCAAAAAAGGGTTCATTTGAGGTAGTTCTTGACCCTTTCAAACAACAGTTAACAGAACAAAAACACCTTTTCCTAATAAGTTCGTACGTAGCAAACATTTAACTCTCTGAACCCCAAAGCACTTTCTGTTTTTTTTTTTTTAGTTCCTGACACATTTTTACTCACTGTGAGCTAATTTTTCTCTGCAATATAAAGTCCTGCACCTCGATGGAAGCATGACAACCATGAATAAAACGAAAAAGAACTCAAAAACACGACCTCTGTGCAGAATAAAAAAGCTGTTTAGCTGCAAATCATTAAAAAACTTTGCATTTCTTTGATCATCTGTGTTACAGCATTTGAGAAATCCTGCAGTGAACATGCAGTGTTACCAGTGCTGGAAAAACTGTTCAGGGGTGTCCAACTCATTTTAGTTCAGCGCGATTTGATCTGAAGTTGGCCGTACCAGTAAAATAATAGCATAATAATCTATAAATAATGAGAAGTTATCTCTTTGTTTTCATGCAAAGAAGTACAAATGCATTATTTAGATGTTCACATTTATTGAACTGTCATTTTAGAAAACATGTTATGAACAACCTGAAATTAAAGTTAAACACATGCAGTTTCATTTACACAGTAGCATAACAACTTAAACTTTGCAGACGTTGTACAATTTTTACAATTTCTACAAACTTTTTTCAAGCAAATCAGCTGTCGGAAGATGTTTTCACCATGCTGAATGTATCCTCTAACTCCTCTGTTCACTGCTTTTGAGCCATGCTGCATTTATTTTATTGATCCGGTATGTTTTACCTCCTATTTGTTAGTGTGTAAACACTGCCTGCAGTCCAGCCGAGACTGTTGATCACTACAGAGTTATAATCCCATCATATATTCATAAAAAAAACAAAAGTTAAAAAAGAAATTCGAATTTTTCAGATTAACATAACTCAAAAACTCATAAATAGGTGTTGCTACTAATCTGATAATACAGTACCTCTTCATACTGTAGATAATTTACTTACATTTTTACTTGTATCCATATAAATTCTGGTGTGAATTGTTCTTTTTGGCCATTTTTAAAAACAAGACATGTAAAATTATGTAATTTTGAAGAAATATCACAAGTTTAAGCTAAGATTTGTTTCAAATCTCACAGATAAATTGTTCGAGGACGTTCTCAGAGTTGAAAATCTGACAGTTTCCCCTGTTTTTACAGTTTCTGGCTCTGATAGAGTCATTTTGGCCATTTTTTTCACAATTCACATGGCTGATCGCTGTTTCTTCTGTTGTTTCTGTCTCTTGGCAGCGTGAAACGTGGTTAAAACCAGCTGACATGAAAGAAGAAATACAACTTTTTCGATTGAAAAAAGTTCCTCAAGACTTCTCTCCATGTTTCTCTTGTAGATCAAGTTTGTAACTTCTTCTACTCTGTTAATCACATCACATGTCGCCTGTAGCGCCATCTTCTGGTGACGTGAAGCAGGCCGGTAGTGGAAACGAGCCAAATTCTTGTGTTTTTTTTGTGCAACATTTCAAGAATTGGCCAGTAATTCTTGTGACAGCTCTATGGAAACACAGCTTACGTCTATCAGCACTGATCAGCGGTTCTCCTCCCCTCAGTTTAATCTCCCGTTCAAGTAGCACAAGGCTCTTACTTTCTATTTCCAGCAGAAAGCATCTGAAAAATGCACAAAGCTGAGACTTTGCAGGGGGATTGTGGAGGCAGGCGGTGGAAAATAACACAGGATCAGCTCAGTGGAATGAAACCTGTAGATGTACATTTATTAGTCTCTTTGTAGTGTGTTTCTTTTAGTTTTTCAGTCAGACTTCACAGACTTCCATCTTCAATAGACTCCTTGTTAACGATTCACCATCATCCTCCCTTTTAGTCCAGTCGCAGCTCATATCTGGGGTTTTTTTCAGGGCCTGTATGTGCAGAATATAAAGTCTCCATCACTTCAGGCTGCAGCTTTTCAACTAAACTTTTATGTGCTTATCTGTCTTCTCTCTGCAGGCTCTGCTGAAGATGGACTGTCAGGGTCTGGTGGCCAGGCTGGTCATGGATTTCGTCCTCCTGACCACGGCGGTGGAGGTGGCCGGACGGTGGAGGGAGCTGGCCGAGAGGCTTGTCAAGGTTTCACGCCAGCAGATGGACGCTTACGAGGCGCCGCATCGCGACAAGAACGGAGTGGTGGACAGCGAGGTACGACAGTTTACGACAGAACACTGTTTAGGATTTATTTAGTCGCATTTGTGGTTCAGGAGTCATCGTAGGTGTTCACAGGGACGTATTTAGACGTGATGGATAGTGCAACATTGGCCGTTTGATGGCCTTACAACTTGCTGATAGATCACTGACAGCATTTACCCTGCTACACTCACGCAAACTTTGGCTGCATCTGATTGGATGATGCTTCATTCTAAGGATTTCTGCCTCTTGATTCCAAGATTCAAGATTTGTTTATTGTCATTTTTGGTGAATTTGCATCCATAAAAAATGAAATGCTTTACTCCCAGTCCCAGTACAGTGCAAAATGCATTTATTTGCACCACAAATAAAACACTTTTGTACATTCTTTACATCCTGCATTTTATATTTTTCTGATTGTTTATTTTTATTTACTGCACATTTTTACTTATTTATCTCTATTTACGGTGGTGGTATTATTTCTGGTGTGACAGCCAAATTTCCCCTCAGGGATTAATAAGGTACATCTATTCTATTCTATTCTATACTTGAAAATGATCCAGAATTACAGAAAAGTTTCCAGAAATAATCTAAAACGATGAAAATGTGTCCAGAGTGACATGAAAATGGTCTAAGATAACTGGACAATTATCCAAAACCAGTCACAGTTTCTCTCAAATGATAAAGATTATCCAGAATGACTGAAAACTTGCAGAATGGCTCTAGATTTATCCAAGATGGTTTAAAAATCATCCACAATGACTCAAAAGTTGACTAAAATGACTTGAAAATGATCCAGAATTTCCAAAAATTTCTCCAGAAGTACACAAAAATTGTCAGAAATGACAAAACTCTTCCCAAAATGACTGAATAAATGGACCAAAAATATTTCAAAATATACAAAATGACTCAAAATTTGTCCAAAATGACTTAAATCTGTTCAGAATGAACTGAAAATTCTTATTAAATGACTGAAAACTTGCAGAATGACACGAGGGGCTTAGAAGCAAAGTGGTCTAACTCACAAAAACATCCAAACTGAGTTTTATATAAGTTCTGTAGTATTTCATGGTCTAGATTTTAGTGATCAAAGTGGTCTAAACCCACAACCCAAATATAGCGTTACAGTGGTGCTTCCAATGTTAGACCATTCTTGAAAACACAAAACTTTGAACCCATTTTTCTCAAAAACTGCAGAAAGTGGGTTAGACCACTCTGCTTCCAAACCCTTCATGAGTTCTTGACATGTGACCCACAAAACAACCATCATGTTCACATCATTAATTTTTATGGTTCAAGTCAAAGAAAAAACAGAACTCATCGGTATGGAGTGAAAACATGATGCGTGTTTCCTCTTGTCTGTGTTTTCAGGCCATGTGGAAGCCGGCGTACGACTTCCTGGTCACGTGGGCGGCTCAGATCGGCGACAGCTACCGGGACGTGATCCAGGAGCTGCACATGGGGCTGGACAAGATGAAGAACCCCATCACCAAACGCTGGAAGCACCTGACCGGGACGCTCATCCTGGTCAACTGCCTGGACGCCCTGCGGAGCTCCGCCTTCAGCCCCGCCGCTCAGGACGACTACGCCATCTGAAGCCCTCCACCAGCTCTGAAGAACGGTTTGAAATGCTGCACATCGGCCGTCTGCTCACTCCGAACGCCACCGCCGCTGTTGTTTGTTGTCGTGTTGTTCCCGCGGCGTCGCCTTCAGCTCTTCCCGGAACTCCAACCGGACTCCACCCAACAACACAGCGCCGTATGGAGCTCGCAGTATTCACACAGACTCTTTTATTAGCTCCCGTCTTGCACAGTTATGTATTTTTGTACTCTTATTATGGCACAGCATTTTTGTAAAGCAACACTTTGAACCCTTTGGTTATGAACTGTGGATTGAACGCCAAGAAAGACACTTTTTTTTCCAAGAAGAGACACTTTTAGATATCGTATCCTTGTTACCGTAGCCTCGTCACACGTGTCAAATCGGTTCTATTTATTTATACGTCAAAGAGAAACGCCACCTCCTCGTCTCTCTCTTCAGGTTCTCTCTCCCTGTGGTCCTGCTCATTTCAGAGATCCAAATATTTTGGTGTCAGTCTGTATTTTCTAAGACGAAAACAGAATAATTTATTACTTTTGAGCACCAAGTTTTAATCAAACTCCCCCTTAGTGCTGAAACTGATTTTATTAACCAGCAGATTTATTCATTTTAAATTGATTCTTTAGTGAGAATCTGTTGCTTTTTTTCTGTTTTCTGTCACCATAAATTGGTTGTCTTTGGTTGGACGAAACAAGAAGTCGGAAGATGTCATTTGAAAATTTCGATGAACATTTTTCACTGAAGACGCAACTCAACTCAAAGTCCTCTTACTCACTTTGTTCTGGGGCTTTCTACCACATCCTGAGAGATGGTGTTAAACTCCTGGGTTCAAACATTCGAGGCTGAAGGATCAATAAGCTCTAGTGTTATTGGTTCTGCTGTCGGTGCTGCAGAAATGAAGAAAATAGATTTTAAATTCTAGATCGGGACTCTTATCAAGGGCAATTTTAACTCATCGATATATTTGGAAGTTTTAATATTTTCTTAATTTATGTAGCTTTATCATTCAGTGATTTATGTTGTAGATTAAATACAGTGGAGATTAGTCCTATGCTGATAATGCTACTTGGTTATAAAAACGCTATCATAATTGATCCCGGCATGATTTACCACACATGCACTGGACAGAAGTCATTAAGCATCATAGAAGACTTTGTCATGGTGCCCCTTTACTAGTGAAAGCCCAGCATTGCCTGATCCTTTGTTTGCGGTTCCTGTCACGCTGATCTCATGAAATTTGAAACTTTCTTAGCCTAGCATTATCATGCATTAATTGACTTTATATACACTACCAGTCAAAAGTTTGGACACACTTGTCATGCAAAGGTTATTATTTATTTTGTACATTATAGATTAATACTGAAGACATCAGAACTATAATAGAATAAATATGGAATTATGTTGTAAACAAAAAGTGTTAATCTTCAGTATTAATCTGCAATGTAGAAAATAATACAAATAAATAAAAAGCATTGAATGAGAAGATGTTTTCAAACTTTTGACTGGTAGTGTATATAAATGCAAAATTTCGTACAGTGGATATTAGCCCTATACTGACATTGCTACTTGGTTATAAAATGTTATCCTAATTGATCCCAGCATGAATTAAAATATATGTACTGGCTGGATGTCATTAACTGTCATAGGATACTTTGTCATGGTGCCCCATTACTAGTGAAACCCCAACAATGATCAATCCTTTTGACCATTGTTTGCGGTCCATGTCACGCTCATCTTGTGAAAATCTAGCATTATCATGCAATAATTGATATATATATATATATATATATATATATATATATATATATATATATATATATATATATATATATATATATATCTATATATATATATATATAGATATATATATATATATACATATATAGAAAAACTAAATTTGACATTAGACCTATACTGATAATGCTACTTGGTTATGGAAGCACTATCGTAATAATTGATCCAGGCATGATTTACCACACATACACAGGACATGGGTCACTGTGCATCACAGAAAACTTTGTCATGGTGGCCCTTAAGGAACTAAACCCCCATAATTCTTTCTGCCTGCCAGTACGGAACTTATCACCTCTTCTACAGGATTAGATAGCAAGAATCCCCACGTGGTGGCTCAACCAGATACTTCACCTAATCTACTATCCAAAAAATGTATATTATGTAGGAAAATGATGCCATATTGGGACTACATATTGGCGAATATTGAATAGTAAATGACTTGTTTGGGACATCCTTAATATTTGTTATTACTACACAAACGCATTTTCCAAGAGATCTCGACAGATGGCGCCAATATTCAAACACTGCTCTTTGGTTTCGTACGCAGTAATACAGATATTTCTGTAGACAATTATTTTCCTTCTCCATTAAAAATAACAACCAAAAAAATTGTCCACACAGCCATATTTCATAAAATGTCTTTGTACACACAAAAACACCTCAACTGCAAGTATGCTCACCAGTCTACATCAACGATTCACCAAATACCACAGAAGAACATTCTGTCATAGGGTTAGGTTGCGTACTAAGTAGCATCAGGCGCAGTAGATAAAGGTGAAGTGATGCAGCAATGCCAGGTCAGGTTGGAAACTTGTAACTGCTAGTGGAAACCAAAGAAACCAGCATATATATCACCATTATTAATGTTTCAGTCACGTGCTAATTGAGATATGATGCCGTCTTCTTCCAAACTCCCAATGGAAGTCGTTTGAAAGCAGTTTTAATGACCTAAAATGTTGGAAAATATCTGTATTTATGTGAACAAGACCTTAGTGACTTTGGCAGATGGAACTAGATTTTCAAAATTGCGGTTCCACTTCCCCAGAGTCGATGTGTTTGTCACCACAAGTGCAACAAGCCTTTTGTATGTTCCTGGAAACTCAATGAATCCGTGGAAACATGCAGCAAAAGTTCAGCACATGCAGGTGCAGAAATGCTGAGTTTTCCACCGTCTGGCTCCAAGTTCATCTCTGGTCTGTTTACCTGCAGCGTTGTTCAGAAATTCAGCTTCAGAGCGCTCAGAGCAGATTTAAAGATTTGAGGGCTGCAGGCAAACTCCGTCATACTTTAGTTTAACCCATTTCTGACTGAATGTTGGTGTTTGCAGTCAAAAAAAAGAAGTGATCTAAACTATTAATACCTCACAGTGAGAAAACTGTGAAAGACAAAGTGTTGAGAGGATATAGAAAGAGAAAATACAGCAGTGTTTTTCAACTTTTATTCAAATTTAGAGTGCACTGATGTATGGAAAAAATGAAAGAACCTGGTGCACAGATAGAAAACTTGGAAAACAACAATAAAAATATTCTAAAACATTAATTGGAGCATTCTACAATCTAAAAAACAAATAAATCAACTAAACCAAGAGCAGCTGGAGGTAAAATGAGATGGAATTAAAAAACTGAATTTCCCTACAAATGAAAAGAAGTTGTTTCTGTTAAATCTGTTTCAAATTAGCTTTTTCTCTTAGTACAGTGTTGATTAGAAGAATCAATAAGTACCTTTAAAATCTTAATACCATCTCCACATGTTAGTTTTCTCCAAGATGTGGCTGAAAGCTCCAGAACAAGCAACTTTTAATATATTATTTAAAGTTAAATTTCCAGTTATTTTCAGGTGTTCCCTCCATATAAAAACCAGACTGTCTTCTTTCATTTGTCCGCTCTCTTGCCTGTTTTCCTACAGTCCTCTAAAATGTACTTTTTCTATCAAAGCTTGCCAAAAATGAGCGGACGTCTCAGATGTTTAATGTTGAGACCACTGTTGTAACGACACTGTCTGTCAGAGCTTCTGGTTAGGTTTTGTCTCAGTGCTGCATACTGTAATATGTGCTCGTAACACATCCAGTGGTGAGTTTTGAAAACCTCCCCTCTTTCTGTTTTTTTTTTTTTTTTTTTTGTGACTGCCTACTTTTGTGGAAAAATAAAATGTAAATATTTGTACACGCACCGTTTGTGAGAACGTGGCTGCTGCACAAACACACAGTAGGAGGGTTTTCTTATCTGAGCGACGGGCCGCTGTGTTCGCTGCCTTATCAGCGCTTCTGTGTGAGGAAAGCACCAGAGGAAGAGTCGGCAAGGTCAGAAGGCACGAGCAAAGTTAGAAGAACAAGAAATGTTTTCACTGCAAGAATCCTACAAACAAAATGCTTCAAAACTATGAGCCTCATTTAGTAAAAAAGGTGGCAGATGTGAGGTGATTAAAACCCCTTAAAGCTGGAGTAAGCAGTACTTTTGTACATCATTAGTCAGTAATTCCACCCCAACTTTTCAGTATATTGTAATTCAAGTGGTTTAAGGTGAAATTAGTCTACTATGCGTCCATTTGGCTCCATTTTCCCCCCATTTTTTTTCATGAGAGATTATACCAAACACAGTTTTCACCAATAATTTTGCATTTTCTTTGGCCTTTTCCAGATTTCTGTCCACTGCAACTTTAAGTGTCATACTAAAGGTTTTCCAAAGGCTCTCTTTTGCCGTCCAGATGAAGAGTCTACAAGGTCAGAAGAAACAAGCAAAGTTAGCGGAAAGAAGAATCCTCAATGTTTTTACTGCAAGAATCCTACAAACAAAATGCTTCAAAGCTTTGAGCCTCATTTAGTAAAAAAGGTGGCAGATATTAAGGTGAATAAAACACTTTGAAGCTGGAGTAAGCAGTACTTTTGTGCATCATTGGTCAAGAATTCCACCCCAACTTTTCAACATGTTGTAATTCAACTGGTCTGAGGTGAAACTAGACTAATATGCTTCCATTTGGCTCCATTTTTTCCATTTTTTTTTGTCATGGGAGATTATACCAAGACAGCTTTTTACCAATCATGTTCTGTTGTTTTTTCCTGCCTTTTCTAGATTTCTGTCCACTGCAGCTTTGAGTGACCTCTTAAGGTTTTCCAAAAGCTCTTTTGTTAGCATCCAGATGAATAAGTTTGTGTCCATTAGGAAAAGAGTTGCAGAAAATAAGGATTCTGTAGCATATGTGAATCGTTCGAAATAGAAATCAGCCAAATCTGACAAAGGTTCCCACTTCACTCCTTCAGAATCAGCTGATTTTATATGTATATTTATATTTAAAAAAGCTATATATTTATTGAAGCCATGCAACTTTTTATTTACCCTCATTCTGTGAATAGTTTTACACCTATAGGTCCTTAAAGTACAAGTTTGCACCCATTTCTATCACTGCTATCTTCATAAATACAGCAGATAGGTGGAAGTGCTTAAAAGGCTTAAAAATGCACCTTAATTCTATTTAAAACTGCAATAAAATCGATTCCAGTCCACTCCAGGTGTAACAATCCAAAATCTTTCTTTTGTTCAACACAGTTTTTCATGAATTTCGTTAGTTATATCATAGTTTCCATTGTAAAACTGCACCAGTTTAACATCTATGAAATGAGAAACAATAAGTAGTACTCTGGATGTGATTCTGTTTCCTGATCATTCACCAGAGAAAACTCTAAAAAGTGTATTTAGGGGAAACTTTCAAAGCTCATATCAGCATGTGTGATAGGTGATTGTTCAGAACAAATTTTAGAGGATGAAGGGATCATTTTTACCTCCTGAAGATACCAGGATCATCTTCTAAACAGGAGTCCATCTGTATCGAGTCACTTTCAACTATGGGACAATTTTGAAAAGTAAAATTTGGATTCTTTTCACTGTTTTTACCATCATTTTTCTGCCTCATAGCGATCCAAAGTATTGGCGGCCACGACTTCAGAAGCTCTTTGTTTCAGAGCGTGGGCTGAATTTAATTGGGAGTCAGTTCAAGGAGAAGAACAAAGGTGTGACATGAGACCACTTAGAAGATCTGGTTAGAAGCTTTGCAGCAGCAATTTTAACAACTTGCTGGAGCTCTGAGGATTTTTCACTCCTTGTTACTGAAACTAATGCATGAATAATAATCTCCATTTCAGTGTGTGACACCATGAGACCAATATGATTAAAATAGAAGCAAATTGGAGTGCTGGGGTTAAAACCAAGGCCTGGTCAGATGCAATATTCCAAACAGCGGGTTCCATGGAGACAGGGAGGAAAACAGGATTCTAGTTTCCTCCTGTTAGGTTGACAGAAAGCATTTTATAAGCATCATTTTCTGACGTCCACAAAACTACAAGTCTGTTCTGATTATTAAGAGAGGTGTAGATTTCAGAGGGTAATGCAAGATTCATGTCCCCCTTAGTGTTGATAAATTGTATAGAAAGCTTTTATTTTGAAAACAACTACTACTAATAGATGCAACAATGACTGAGAAAGCAGCAGTACGTTTTTCTTCTGCGCTGGGACTCACAAAATATGAATTGTGAGCTCGTACAACTAGCAAAACTATAATGGAAAATGTAAATAGACCCATAAATATTCGCTTTTATTTTAAAAATGTCACCTGGTGTCTGGATTTTGTTTTCCTTTACAAAAATTTAGTCATTTCCACCTTAAATTGATGCAGAAAAGCCACAAATTGGTGCAGAAAAGGTGTCCTGTTGTGTTTGTTGCTCATAATTTTCCCTCCCAGACCCCTGATTAGATTGTCCCACACAATATCCAAATGAAAGCTACACCCACAATCACTACACTCAGAAATTACTATTTTGGATGGATGAAAAAAGACTTCAGTCCAATGTTATTTAGCCACAGATGGATATGGTGCGATATGATTAAAATGCTGAAAATTGTGGTTTTCTTTCAAAGATTTCTGGTTGTCCCAGTTCATCATTCATTCATTCAGGTTGTCTGTTCCATCGTTTAAACCTCCCACCTGCTTTGTTCTCACCTGATCTGCTCACCTGCATCCACTTTGCCAATTAGTCTCTCAGTATATATGCTGGTTCCCTGGTTCTGCACCACTTTTCCCTCAATCTGTCTGTCTGTCTGGTTGGAAACCTGGACTCAATGATTACTCAGAGAAGAGACATTATCAAGATCTGAATTAGTTGTCTCTGCCAATCCTGGACACAGATTTTTCTTTCTTCCTTTGCTTTGTCTGCCACATTTTTCACCTGACTTTCACTCATTTATGTTTTGGTTTCTGCTGCCTGAGCTGTAACACATCCAACATGGTGGAAACGGCTCATTCACAACAGCAATGCAAGCAAGTTTTCTATGACTTTCCACATTTGCAGTGTTAATTTAGCATGCAAACATTTGCTAATTACCATTAAACAGAGCATACAGCTGAGACTGATGGGAGTTTGAGTTTTACAGGACATTGCTCCAAAAAAAGCACTGGACAAACTCACAATTTATCCAAAAAGGTTCAGGTTTTTACAATTTATTTACTGATAACTGTGAATTTGCGGACAAAGTTTCTTCAAATTAGGCTTAGAAGACACAACTATGCTGGGTTCAGATGATTTGTAGAGGACAGAATAAGATACAAAGTTTTAAAAATTCATAGCAGGACTACAACTACATCGATAAAATAATCTCCATGAAAGCTACAGCTTTACGTCAGTTAGGAAACTAATAGCTCTGTAAAGCTACTGAGGAGGAACACATAACAAACTTGCCTGAATGGAGCCAACAGAAGTCTCCAAAACTGCAGTTCCTCAAACGTCCACTTGAGGCTCCAAAAGCGAGTCAATCCCCATAGACCTCCATGTTAAAATGTCCAGCTTTATGGCAGAAATAAACATGTTTACAGCCTGATACTGAGCATGGTTTTTCCTCTCCATCAGTTCTTACACTGACCTTCAAAATCGCTGTTAAGGAAATTAATAGATGACGCTACAGAGGGTTTAAACGTATTTATATACAACCTGCTGTTAAATCATGTGGAAACCTTGATTTCCTCTCAAGGTCTCAATACAAATATTCGTGCTCAACATCAGCTTGTCCTCTAATAAATTTGATAATTTTATTACCAGAACACTGTTTGACTGTGATTCTGGGATCACTACTTTCATGATGCCATACCCATGTGAGCTTTTTCTTCTACGTCAAATGTATTTCTGGCAACATGTAAACATTGTTTTTGGGGTTATTTATGTACTTCTTAAAGGTATTCATTGCAAACCCAGTTGTCCCATTTTAACACAATATCAACCCTCATCTTCGAGTCATTTCCCTTTAGACTGACAAACATCACCGTCTACGGAGCCACAGCACCATCCTGTCGTATATGTTGAACTTGCTTCGTCATGCAGCCCTCTGAAGAGTCTGTGAGCTGTTTTGGTCTTTTCCAGACTGGATCTGTACCAAATAATCTGGAACCAACATCTGTTTGGACAACATTCCGTCTCTGAAAGATGAAACTGGGGTCAAATTAACCTGAAACTCTGCAGTCTGAGCTCGGCTAAAAACTGTCACAACTAATCTCAGGTTTAACCGCAGCAGGACTCTTTATTAAAACCTGCAACCCCATGATATTAAACCTTCTTCTTGTTATTCTGAGATGAAGACGTTTGGTTTCTGGTCATGTGACCTCCGAGATCTTAATTGAGTAGAACTGGGCGTCTCGGTCAGAGGAGGAGACCTGCATCTTTAATTGGGAAGATTTCGCCATAAAAAGCGTCTTAAGCTCCGAGGCTCATTTTCTCTCGTCTCCGTCCCGTCGTCTGCCTCACGCTCTCTAAAGCAAGCAGACCTTAATTAAATACACAGATTAATGGAGGAGAAAAAAAGAGCCAAAAGGAGTGGAATTAATTACTGCCGAGCTCGGGCTGACAGGCTTCAAATCCCGGCCCGGAGTGCTGGTAATGAGCTCCCCCAGGGCTCACGGAGCTGCACACGGCTCCACGTTGGGCTTCAAAATCCAGGGATAATCTGTACAAAGAGGCGACTCGGGGGCCGATCATTCAACATGTTGACTTTCCATTGTAGCGTCCAACGTCCGCTCCGTGGGATTTCACTTCGTATCTTCGCTTGGTTTTAGTTTCCCCCAAAAAAAAATTCCACTTGCAAGCGATGCAGTACGAGTGGATTATAAGTTTAAAGCCTCATAAACGCCTGCAGGTGCCACATTATACACAGGTACGAACCAGACTCAGAATGTTAAAAACCAACTAAGCCAGCGTGTTTCCTCGCCGTTCTGCTGTGCATTTTTATAGGGGATCAAGTCCTTTAAGCGTCTGGCTGTGCTTTCGCCGCCGCTCTCCTGAATGATACATTTCCCATTTCCATAATGCTCTTTCTAAATTTGGCCCTTTGTGGTGACCGAGCATGAAACAGGAAATCAAAGTTCCCCAGAAACGCAGAGAGAGTTAGACTCCATCACCCGGCCTCAAATCCCTCTTTTTCCATCTTCTTCTTTTTCTGTCTGTAACTCCTCACTGCTAACATTTGCCGAGACACTGCAGCAGATATAATGTGGAGATGTCGTTAATGAATTCCATATCAACTCCCAGAAGCTTACTGCAGACGATCATTCTGTAGTTTAAAATCGCTGAAACCAGGAGAAACATCAGTAAACAGTAGGGTCATTCCAGAATTGGAGGACATTTGGGCTTCAAAATGTTTGGAAAATAAACCTCCTCTTTCACAATTTCCTGCTTGATTGGCTCAGCTTCCACATCAATGGTACCATTTTTATTCCATGTTTTCTGTGTTGTTTGCTAACCCTACTCTAATCACAGTAACAGGGTTGCTAATCCATGCTAATGTTAGCTTTTTCTCAGCAGTAGAAGCTAGATATTTAGCTAGCTGTTACTGCTGACCAAGAGGACAAACTGACTGATGGAAAAAAGTCAAAAGAATTAGTCTGATCCTGATAATATGAGGTGGAGTGAGACATTCAATCAAGGCTGACAATGTTATGAATATATGAAAAATAGAAGAGAGGACATAGCTTTGCTCTACCCATTCTTTAGGAAAACTGTTTGATGATGTTAATTCCAGCGTTTCGTGTGATTCACTGTTTTCTTCTTCTTCTACCAGCTAAAAAGGTCATGCTAACAGGGTTGTTCAGACAGCATGAAAGGCCACCAGACCTACTTTTCTAATACCAGACGGCTCAGTCGAAACTAATTGATTCTTGACGGACTTGACATTTCTCCGACAGGTTTGTCTTCAGCTTTTCACAATCATATTTGCATTTTCTTTCCTCCCTTTTCCCACTGTTTCCCCTCCCGGATAGTTTGAAGCCTGAAACCGACGTGATGTTTTGTTTTTAAAGACCTTCTGTCAACAGCCGCGGTCAGATGTCACTTTAACCGCCGCGACGCTTCAACTTCCCCGTCGGCCGAAGAGCGACTCGGTGTAATTTGAGTCATTTTTTATCATTGTGTTGTCATTTCGCCATGGCAGCTATCAACTGCAGCCAGGAAAGGTCAGTCTCAATGAACTACTCGGCCGGAGACCCCCAGAGACGCTTAATGGATCCATTTTCTGGTGTGTCAGAAAATGTAGTCCGGAGAAAGAGGAGCTTGGCTTTTTATTTTCTACTGCCACAGATCTCCTGTTGTGTTTTTAGAGGCGAGTTTATCAGACTTTGGTCACATGTAGTCACCCATTTTGACATGTTCGGTAAAATAACAGTAAATTAACACCTCATTTAATGGCGGTGGAGCCTCAATTTTGCACTTACAGTAAGTAAGTAGGTAATATTGGTGCCACTAGCTTATGTTAGAAGTGCAGAAATCAATTACCCCTAAATTTATGTTACTTTAAATTAATTTTAAGGAAAGTCAACTTGGAGTTTCTGAAGTATCTTGTTAGACCCAGCCACTAGGGTCAGCTGGGTGGAACAAAATTAACCAGCTGTACTGGGGATCCTTGACTTATGTCAGAATTCCATTCCTACGGTGCGACTTAACATGATTTTCGCCGTAAGTTGGAACTCACATAAATAAGTACCATTTTAATATATCTAACTTCACTTTCATGGAGATGGCTTTCCTTTTCTTCGAAGCACTGCCATCAGAAGAGTCTGACTTATGCTTGGGAGCCATAATGAAGGGCAAAGAGTTTCCAAAAAAAACAACACAAATGAAAGAAACGAATGTAGCACAACCCAATGTGGCGTACAACCGGCGAGTGTAAACAAAGCCGTCTTCTTTGTATAGCGCCGCGTGAAAACGTATTCGTCCACTCCGCTCACCAACTACTTCCTGTGCAAAATTTGTATTGTCACAAACGCCGTATGTCTGAACAATGGAACAAGACTTTCTTCATAAATTTATGGTAGATGGTGACATAACCACGAAACGGCATAGGTCGAGGATGTCGTAAACCAAGGACCTAATTGGTGAGGTTTATGTTTATGATTCAGCAGCCAAAGGCATTTTATATATATTATACTTTAAGCATTTAGGCACTTTTTGTTTCTTGTAAACAAACAAGATTTTCATTCCTCGAAGAAGTTACTTTTTGCATAAATATTTTTTTTATTTGGGGAATTTTTGAAGAAGGCTGCACTTTAGCCCTGCAGCTGGAAGATCCCTGGTTCGCTTCTCGTCTTTCCTGGGATCTTTCTGCATGGAGTTTGCATGTTCTCCCTGTGAATGCAAGGGTTTCCTCTGCATACTGCAGTTTCCTCCCAAAGTCCAAAAACATGCTGAGGTGAACTGGTGATTCTAAATTGCTCATGAGTGTGATTGTTTGTCTCTATTTGTAGCCCTGTGATGGACGGTGACCTGTCCAGGGTGTCCCCTGCCTTCACCCTCAGTCAGCTGGGATGGATGGACGGATGGAAAATGAATCAAGTCCCATTGATTTTATTTGTCAAAATGATCTTCAGAATTTGATTTTAAGTGGTTCAGAGATGCATCAGAATTTAACTGCTTCTTCTTTTGTCCGTGTTCCACGTCTTGATCACATTTCATGAAATTCCACATGGTAGTTGTTGCGTAATGTTGCTGATCAATAACTCTGATCACAAACCTTTGTCTAGGCGAGAACCAGTGTTAGAGAAAGCTCAGATATTTAGAAATATGATTCTCAGCACAGAAATGTTTGTTTTCTCACAAACACTTCTTTTTTTTTCTCTCTCTAACATGACAGATCTTCGCCATTCATTCACTTCTTTGGTTTAAAAACGTACGTGTCACTCGGGTGTCCATGGATTTCCTGACCTGCCTTTGCCTGCAGCTCCTGGTGCTGATTTCAGGGACATATGTGCACAAAAACAGGCCAACATGTTGTGTAGTGTGGCCGCAGTGGGAGTTTGTGTGTCTGCTGACATGAGCAGAACAGAAGCCTGTTTGTTCTCAGAGCAGCTCTCTGATGAGAAAGGTGAGTAAGATCGAAACCTGGCAGGGAGGCCGAGGCTTTCTGTTTGCTCTGCAGCCGTCGGCCCCCTGTTCAAACCAAAACCTGCTCTCCGTCCACTCGATTAACCCTTTATGTGTGAGAATACGCAGCATTTGTCCTCAGTAAACACTCTGAGGTTTGAGGGCTCACGAGGAGATGAGGAGCAAACAAACAGGAGTTGGAGCAGAAGGACAGAGCTTCGTGTTTACAGATACAAAGGTTCCTCGTTGTCGAGTAATTTTTGTGCATTAAACACACATCTGAATCCTTAAAGTCATTTTTCTGACACTATTATAGATGCACCACATGAAGCCACATGTTAAAGACTCCCTCTGGTGAAAATCAAATTGTTAACATCGTCCATATGGTGATTTTTATATATACATGCTGGAAGACACATCACAAGTGAAATAAGCAGAAATTACACAAACTTAAACACATGAATTTCAGATTTCCAGGCCTTCCCATGTAACAACCCTAAATAACTAATCACACAACTAACACAATTAAATATTTAGTTATTTATTATTTACCTTTATTTAACCAGGAAGTCCCATTGAGATTAGAGATCTCCTTTACATTAGAGACCTGGCCAAGGTAGCAGCCATACACAGTTTAAAAGCTATATAAAACAGATACATGATACACAAATAACCGGTGAACAGTAAAACAATAAAACAGATTGACAGCTGTTCAAGGACAGTGATGTCTTAAGACAAACAGTGACATTCCTCCTTCACTGTATTCTTTATGATATTCTTAAACTCATTCATGGATATGAATGTTTCTAGTTTAAGAGATTTTTGAAGATTATTCCATATTTAATAGACAGGGAGGAGTTTTAATAAGTTAAATTAATGACCAGGAGGGGAAATAAAAATCTCTAGTTCGACATATTTTCACCATTTATGTCATTTTCATGCTCTAGCTCTGATCTGCTGCTTCTCTTTTTTCTGCTGTTCTGACAACAGCACCACCATGTTACTGTAGGCCAAATAGACAAACTTCTGTATCAGTGTGTCTGGGTTTCAGCATCAAAATAGTGAGACAACACCGCCACCATGAGGTCATACTGGAAATTGCAACATCACTTTGTATAATTTTCATTCAATATACTGTTATTTTTATTTTAAAACGTGAGGAAAACAATGCTTTTTCTAATTTTGAATACCAAAACATTGTTAAAGGTGATTTTTTTTGAGGAATATTATGCAGTCAAACTGAAAAAAGAATGAATTACAAATGGTCCTGATGCTGAGGTGTATATTTAAAGGGTTGAGAGACAATTTGAATAAATTTGAATGTGCATACATATAAATAAAAGCATTTGGGGATCGGTCTGTATCGGTGCTGAGCCTTGTATTCTTCGCTCTCTGATTGGCTGTGTCCATATTGATGACTAGTTCTGAGAAGCAGCCATCAATAAACAGCACATAAAATAATCCGGTGCAGCAGAGCGACTCCGAGCTGCTCCTCTGCCCCCCGGTAGCCAAAAAAAATCAATTACCGCAGCTTTAAGTGTGAATCGTTACTGTATATGTTGTCGTTCTTGGTGGATTTACGCCTCCAGAATGTCGATTAAATGACACGAGCGCTGTTTTTTAATAACTGCGAAAGAAATGCTTCATAGAGCTGGAGGCAGCATCGATTAGCTGAATGCACCAGGACTCCTGAGTGAGGTTTGTAGGATTTTAGGGGATTTACTGTTGACAAGAGGTGGTGAAGTTAAAGCGGGAAAGAGGCCAAAGTGTCACCGCGATGGACTGAATGCATCACTTTTCACTGTGTCTAACACAAGCACCTCACTGAAGGCTGCCTTTCCCCCTCTTTCTCCTCTGATTTCTCAACAAAAAAATAAAAAAAAAAACTGCACCGTTGCGTGACGTTAGCCGATTGTCTCCTTGGAAACCTCGTCGGTTTGAAACCCGGCTTCAAGGAGGATAGGTTCGCCAGAGATAAGGGGCATTTCATCAGCATTACACTGGAGAGCAGGTTAAAGAAACTCTGCCTTTTTATCACCGCAGAGCAACACAAGTGAACGTTTCACAATCAGCGCGTTCCTCCATCAAACTTGCCTCTCCCTGCAGTCTCGACTGTATTTTTAGCATCTTGTTCTTTCTCTTTTTCATCAGCATGAAGAGCAAGCGAGGCTCTGGGCTGAGCTAAGCAGCAAACAGAATAAAATATTACGACTTACACTGAGCGGGGAGGGAAGTCTTTTGATGCTATTATCTAAAATATTTGCAATAATGTCCTGCCGGGTGCTGAAATGTGCTGGATTCAGATGACGAGTCTGTTCATGTGTCTCTTCTAATGTTCACCACAGAGGGGAGGTTCTGATTCTTAATGCATGGGCTGCTTTCAGAGGGACACTAGTGGTGAGATGTTTCAGTGAAAGCAGCGTGAAGTTGTTTTTCCTCCCTCTGTGCAGCCGCTTTTCTTTGCTTTTAATTCGCCCTCACTTTGTCTTCGGTCGGCGGATCATACATCATCCCTGTAGCTCCAACCCTTCTTCTCACTTTCCCGTCTCGCCCACATCCTCCTCTTCCTCTTTGTTGCTCATTATGATCCATTTCAGGAGTCGGTAAACATCCAGCGCCGCATTCAACAGTTCGGAGCTGCAGGAGCGAAGCAGGGCGGCCAACAAAACGCCCTCCTCCTAGTAAACACTGCCGCCATGGCAACCCCAGAGCACAGCATGCACGTCTCCATGGCAACCCGTTCATGTTTGTGTGCGCGGGTGAGGAGAAAAATGTAAGATAATGATTGAAAGGCATCCAGAAAAATGATTGATAAACGCGCTTGCTGTTCGTTTGGGCTCCGGCTGCAGCGTCCCGGAGATGAATGATGAGGGACCTGCAGGGCAACAAGGGGAAACAACAACACAATTTCCTGATAGCAAACACCTTTTGCAGAGGCCTCTAGTCGCTTCATTTGTCACTCAGTGCTTCTGTTTTACGAGGCAATAAAGGATGACTTCACCTAAATTAGAAAACTCAGAGGAGGCTGTCCCTTGTCTTAGGGCTGAATGAATCTGAAGCAACATTACAGAAGGAGGGAGGAGAGCAAAAACCAGACACAGTGCTGCTGTTGTTGTTGACGTTGTTGGGATCATTGATGTTGTTAGTGCTGTTAAGCCGCGTATCCATTAGATGCGATTTTTCCGCACATCAACGCATCACATCTGAAAATCGCACGAACAGTGGGCGGTCACTAGCGGACCACAACATGGTCACATGACAGTGCTTTCCTTATTTTTTGGTGGTGTTCGAATGTTAAAGTATCCCACAATGCACCACGAGAAGTAGTGAACAACCGATGGTCACTAGTAATACTTACCATCATGCATAAGTTTAAGTCTTAATACAGTTTAAACAGGTGAGTTAAATAAATATTCACCAGTGCACAGTTGTCACAAATAAGGAAATTAGCTACAATGACCAAAACTGTTTCTTGTTCCAGGCTATAAACATGTTTATTTGTCCTGTGAAGTTGGATTTTAGCATGGAGGTCTATGGGGAATGACTCACTTTAAGAGCCAGCCTCTAGTGGACAACTGAGGAACTGTAGTTTTGGCACTTCCACATTCTGAGCACTTTTAAAGCTTTAGAGTCTCTCAGCGATGAGGAGTGTCTCCAGTTTCAGGCTTAGTGGCAGATAAATGCAGTAGTGAGGTGGATAGTACTGGAATCCTGTTTAGAGTCTGTATGAAGAACTTTCAAATCCTCCGTGAAACGATGAGGAGCTCAGACATCCAAAAGGAGTCCAGGTTAGAGCATTAAAATGATGTAACTGAGGTAGTTCAGGCATCTTATTAGATGCCTTCTTTTGAAGGTTTTCCTGGCACTTTCAGCTGTTCAACCCTGACGTAAACCCAGAACTCGCTGGAGAAATTACATATCTCACCTGGCCTGGGAACACCTCTAGATCTATGTGGAATTTGGATAACACAAAGGAAATGGATTTATTGTTGCCAATAATGATATTTTTGCAACAATATAAGAGGATTTTCTTTCATTTCTGCAGCTGCACCAACCTGAAACTCAATGATTCCAATGCACCCACCATTATTTCATCAGTATTTGTCATATTTGATACAACTGAGTGGAGTTGTGCGAATAGGCTTTCTTCTCTAAATAATTTGAAGGTCACAGCGTCCCAACACCACTAATAAACCAGCTGAATTAGATCAAATCCAACAATGAATGCATCCTACTAAATATGTGTTTATTGAAGCCTGATTTGTTCCTCCTCTGTGCCACTGAGCTCCATTATTGTCCAAAAACTATTAAAACCACATCATAGCAGGCAGCTGCACTGTTCCTTCATCACGCTGAACACACACTGTTTGGACTCAGTCCCTCCCACTGCTGCCAAATACTTACTAAGACATGAAATTACTCATCTACAGTGGAAAAAGTCCTTCTGTTTGTGAGGCATCCAGCTGCATGATGACATAGACAATGTGGAGGTGAGGGTCAAGAAATGTAAAATATGTACCAACACGTTGTTTTTTGCCTTTGTTTACAATAATAAACTGCTGTAAATCAAATTCTGGTGTCATATGTGGTGTGCTTTTCTATGGAGCTGCATAAATTATGTTTCAAAATATAAATGTAGCCACAGTAAGATCTGACAAGTGTGTTTAGCCACATTAAAACCACATATTCAGTGTTTTATTGAATTGACAGGATGTTCCCTAATTGCCGGCAGACTTTTTGGAGGCAGCGCTGTGAGCTGCAGCTTGTAATTTCAATCAGTGTTCCTCATTTGCATCAGGAGGTGTTAATGAACGCTGCTCACTGCTGGGCGTTGGAGGCGACACGCTGGGATCCCGCCCCCTGCAGATGGTTGACTGGAAGCAACACAATCACAGAAAAACAGCGATTCGACTCCCGCTGCAAGTGTCGACTGGAGTTTTCTTCACACAGGTGATGAATTCCTGGTTTGAGATGCAGCAGATGTCAGACAAACTCACAAACACCAGTCAACATGTGGCATTCAGTCCAGATTCAACCTTCCTCTGTTGTTTAACTTCCCACAAAATCACATAAGAATGAAACAGTTATCAAGCAGTTTGGTTTAACAAATGAAAGAATTAAAGTTAGAGCATGTATAACTTTGTATTTTACATGAGCAATGTCTTGAATAAAAGTGAAAATAAGGCGTCTCGGTTGGGGATGAATCGAATTATCATTATAGTGACTTTCAGCTCTTTTTTTTTTTTTTTTTTTAGCAAAACATTACTGTTTGGCGTCCCTCACTCTGCTCATAGGGTCATTTTTGTTCACAGCAGCATCAGTTTACCAAGAAAAACCTACTGTACATTGGATGCTCAGCAGCAAACACGACCAAACCGTAGCATTTAGCTGCTATAGAGTCGGATATTTCCTTCAGGAGCTGGTGGAGACCAAAAACCGAGCTAAAAGAGAGTGATTATTAGATGTGTATTTACCAGACGCCCACAAACACAGCTCTAAATGAATCACTGTGTTGCTCTGTAACTGCTGAATGTGGAAATAAGCAACAAGTTTATCATATCAACTAAAGAGTATCGTGTCTGTCACAAAACACAAACAAGTCTAATATTAAATCAGTGGAATATTCAGTTTAAACTAGTGTTCTGCTTCTTTTGTATTCTCTTTTCCATTATTCCAAACATTCTGAAAAAACTAAATTACCCGTTGAGTTTTGCTTTACTCACTCACATACACACATAAATACCAAGAAAGTCAGAGATGTGGCAAATCAAAATGCTGTACAGTAAAAGAACATTAGAAAACACATGTAAAGGAAAAATCCACCCACTTTAAATAGAAAAGGATAAAAGAGTGAAGAAGTCTATAAACACAGCAACAGGGCAGAAACAGCAGTTACAGAAATGAGATAAGATGCTGCAAATTCAATAAAGGAAGCAAAAGGCAAAGCAAAGTAATGACTGTAATAAGCTCTAATTAAACATCGCTTTGATTTAAAATCATGTTAACTTAAGGCTGCTGGCCTCTCTGGGCTCAGCAACAAAACTAAAAACACCAACACAAACACCCACAACAGCAGCAACAAGAACACCAGGAACAACACTGACAACAACACAACCAGCATCAACACCACCAGCAACAGTAACACAAGCAACACCAGCAACTACAGCACTAAAGCCGCATGTCTACTACATGCATTTCTGCCACATGTAAACGCACCACGTCTGAAAAACGCACCGCAACCAGACCAGCATGCAACATGTGGCCCATTTCCAGCTGCAATCCCGTGTGTTTACCTGTAGCTGGCTGCAGCTCATTTGCATAAAGTAGACTCGACTTCTTTATGCAAATTTCATGCGGCGTGTGGAGATCCAACTCATCACAAAACTTTTGTGAAATGTCGAAACTAGCCGTCGGTGAACTAAAACGAGGACAGATTCAGCTACTGCACAGCTTATCTCTTGCCTCAGATGCTTTCAGAAATACTTGTCGCTAAAGTGTTTCTGAAATAAAAGAGAAAGTTTGCTGCTGAGCCACCAAGTTTGTCCGGCTCGTCTGCCGGACTGTCAAACTGAAAGCGCTGTCATGTGACAATGTTGTTACCCACTAGTGACCACCCACTATGCGGGCGATTTTCAAAAATGCATGTCGTGGACACGTACCTTAACAACTGCAATAACAACACTAACATCACCATCAACAACAGCATCAACGCCAACAACACTACTGGCAGCAACAGCACTAACAACATCAATGACACCCTCAACTACACCTCTAACATCATCAACAACACCCTCAGTGACAACAACGCTAAACCCAACAACAACACCAACAACCCTAACACTAACAACAAAAACAACCCTAACACTAACAACAACAAAAACAACAACAACCCTAACAACAACAACCCTAACACTAACAACAACACCAACAACCCTAACACTAACAACAACAAAAACAACAACAACACTAACACTAACAACAACAACAACCCTAACACTAACGACAACAACAAAAACAACAACACCAAAAAGCAACAGTAAACTTGAAAACTCCTCTTTATGTGAGTTTTGCTGTTTTCTTCTTTTTGGTAACTTTTTAGGAAAAATAAACAAAAGAGGAAACATTAACCCTAAAACAAACACCAATATGTATGAACTAAAACCTGATCCTAATCTAACAGTTACAATAAAATCCACTGCGAAAATGTATTTATGTCTCTTTTCATTAATGTATTTGCACCAGAAGATACTGAGCTCTTATCAACGAAGACAAACTGTAGGAACAAAGATCCACTACTGGACCGACCAGCTCTGTTATCCTGCTAGTTAGAGATTAACAAAGCTAATGAGGGTGTGCTGTGAGCTGCCAGTACAGCAGATAAGAAGGGAGACATTTGCCTCTTTAGATAGCAAAAGGAGTTATGTGGTGATTTTATTAAGTTAAAAATGTGGTTGGTTAAAGATAATTACCCGCCTGCAGCAGTTTCTCTTCTTCCCATTAAACAGATATTGTTCTCTGTGGGTTTTCGCTTTAATTAAAATGATTTTTAATAGCAGGAAAAGCACGGTTGTGTCTGACAACATTAACACTTGGATGCACAAGAGGAACGTTGGAGGTTTTCCAGCTGAACTGGGTCTTCTGTTGAAAGTTTCAGAGCATCAATCAGAGACTCCCACAGCAGGAGGAGGTCGACGATTTCCAGGAGAGTTTGGCTCCAAAAGTTGCAAATATGTCCTGGAAAACTATTTGTGTTTGTAGCAACGAGGGCGAGGCAGGAGTCAAAGGAGGCAGGAGTTATTCTGTGTAAAATTAGCTTTATTTTTGCAGAATTGATGGAACTGTGCTGTGGAAAGAATTTATCCAGCATGTTGCTAAGCTACAAGCAGTGGTTTAACCTGAAAACACACTGATTGGATGATTAACTGATTAGTTTACGTCTGAGTTTGTGTTTAGTAAAATCTCAAAAACTGCTACAGAGATAACCATTAATGTTTTGTACAGACATTCGTGGTCCCCAGAGGATGAATTCAGATAATTTTGAGGACTTCTGACTTTCCAGATCTAAATCTAAAATGACATCAAAGTTTCCAGTGAAGTCTCAACATCTAATCATTGGTTTAGTGCAGTTGTTTTGCAGATATTCATGGTCCCCAGTGGATAAATCCTGATTATTTGAGTTCTACCATGAGGCCGCTGTTTTCAGAGTTTTGCGTATTAACCCTCTGAGCCTCGAAACATGCTGATGGTTTGACAGGCAAGTAAACTTTACAGAACATGCCAAAATTATGCCATTTAATAAAGCGAGAAATGTGAAAACTTAAAAAAACAATCAGATTTTCAGCCTTTCTTGAAGTACTCACCTCAGAAAACTTCACCAAATCTAACCTTAAAATTAGAGAGAGATATTTAATCAAAAATCATTTTATTGCTCCCCCAAGGAGCACGGCGGAGTTTGTTTATCCAGCATTGAAAACTGAAAATTGTTGCACATATTGATTCCAGATTTTTTCAGTTTTTGATAAATAAATCCTTGAAGAAATTCAGCTGTTGTTTTTCCTTTTTTCCTGACTTATGACATTCTCTCTTTCTTTTTCTTTCTAGCTATGATTGTTCTGTTTCCTTACAAATGCAGGACTTTATATTGCAAAGAAAAATGAAGCTACAGTAAAGTAAAGTTTGCCAAAGTTCAGAGGGTTAAGTGCTGAAAAAAAAACAACACCTCATTCAACCAATTTAAGGAAGGAAAAGAGACTCTGACACCTGATAAACATGCTCTACCTGCTAGCTTTATTTTCTCTGGACACGTCGAGGTTCGGTGCTGTTTTTCTTCAACATTTCAAACAAAAACAGTTGAGATGTGAAGTGGTAAAGTAGAATTCAGCCTTCGCTCTTCTCCTCTTCAGAGCCTCCACTCAGTCTTTGAGAGTCCAGATGCTGCGTTCAGGGAACTCGTCCTGTCAGCTTCCATTAAAGCTCAGCACAGACCGCTGGAGGCGCATGAGATATTGAAGGTGATGCTTTTATCTCCCCTAAGCAGGTTGAAGGAGCCGTTAAGAGGGAGCTCGCCGGTGTATCGGGTTGGAGAACACAAAGACCTTCAGCAGCAGCAGTCAGCCTCCTGTTCACAGACGTTTCCATTCAGCTGAAGACGTGGAGGTCTGCAGGGAAGAACTGAAGGTTCGTGCTCACAGGTCAGGTATGGTGTCATGTGTTTGCTGTCAGATATCAAAAACAACGTAAAACAAAATGAGGAAACAGATCAGTCTTTAGTTTAAAATGGAAAAGTTGAAAGGGGATGTGTGTTCCTCTTCGGGGATATGAAAAAAAAGTGCTGGTTTTCAATATTTTGTTTGCCTTAATGGGTTCAAATGGGGGAAAAATTTATTTAGAACTGAAAAATTTAACACAGTTCCATTAAATTTTTTTCCACTGTTGGGTTAAAATGGAAATGAGAAAAATTGTCCCATTTTCTTGTTTGTTTTATTGCTGTTGACTTAAATCAGCCAAATAGGATTACACCAAACCAAAAAAAGAGCTGTTTTTAATCCGTGTATGGTTCGTTCTTTGATTTTTCCGTTTCAAAATAAAATCTAAAAAACAAACAAACAAAAAAAAACAATAAACCTCGCTGTTTTTTGGTTTTTCAGTTTGTAATACCTAAATGTAGAAATGTATTATTTAACTAATGAAAAAACCACAGTGTTGGATTTTTGCTCTAATTTTTTAAACCTGAAATACAAAATACGGCTGTTTTAATTTGTTGCAACACTGGAAGTGCCGGAAGTCGCTGAGGAAGAACAGTTTAGAGCTGGTCTGGACTGCAAACACATCTAGAATGGCTGCACTGGAGCCCTTTTCCAATTTCATTCTTTTTGAGAGTGGCCAAACCCAGGCAGAAATCAGCGACACTTAGTGTCGCCATGGAGCTCCACGTTGCTCTATAATGAGGTTCTGCACGGAGAACAACTGATTTCTGGTTCTACTGGTAGCTTCCAAATGGCCAAAGGGAAAAGGCTTCTTTTTCTGTTTAAACCTTAAAATTGGTGAAAACGCAGCGCTTCTTTCTTACTCTGCTTTTCAAATTAAATTTTTAAATAAAAAAAAACACAAAAACAAATGATTATTTGGTTTTTTTTCTCATTTTATTTTGAAACAGAAAAATCAAAGAACAAACCATACACAGATTCAAACCACAAAACAAGCTGTTTTCCACTTCAGTACTTTTGATTTTCAGTGTTAATGTACACTGAGAAAAAAGGATATTTCAACTCGTTTTTTCATTTTTGTTATTGTTGTTGGTTTAAAATGGAAAAAAAAAGCTAAAGAAAAGAGATGATTTTCTAATTTTTCAGAAAAATGGATAATACTTCAGTACCTAAATCTTTATGTCTTGGAACCTTTAAAAACTACAATAACCATAAAATCTAAGCGGGGTTCATGTTAAACTAAACTGAATGCATCCATTATGTTTCTGTGATTGGAACCCTTTACCTTGCTGTTTAAACCAGTGCATCCTGGGAAACAATGGACTTTAAAGACAACCTTTGCTGATATCTTTCATATGTACGGCTGTGAATAAAGTCCGACTTGCCTACGAGTCGTTTACTATGATTTCACAGCAAAAGACCTCAGTTGCATCAGTCATCTTTCATGGTTGCTGCCGTCCAATTTTCTGTAGCCCTTCTGTCAAAACCGGAGAAAAAAAGTCTTCCAAGTTCAGGGTCATTAGGAACGTCTGGATGTGATATCCTGCAGATCCCACTTTGAAGTCTTCAGCAGCAAACGGTTGAGACGTTATCAGATCTGACGTGGCATTTCACCAGTTCCTTCATGGATGCGATTCCTGATTTATCTTCGTCCTTGAGAATAAAACCAACATTCGTTTTATCTCCTTCCGTTATTCATTCACAAAGTTCCCTTTATTTGCAGAATTCCGTTTTCCGTCTATGAGGCGGCTTCACATCGTTCATTTGGAGCCGTTCATCCTCTCTTCCACTCATGTGACCCACTTTGAGCTTCCAGTGTGAATGTTTAACATCCTCGGACGAAACAGAAGCATCAGATTTACATAACTCAGTGGAGAGCTGTAGGAAGTTCTGCCACACCCAGAGAACATCAGATAAACAGCCCACACAGATGCAAACCAGCCCATCTACAGATCAGAATACGCCTGCTGAGAGCATGAAGATGCTTCTGGAAAACACGACTAATGACCTGAATAAATCATGACTTTAAGTATCTGGTTCACATACATGTTGCAGTAAGTGGAGCCAGTTTTTCTGGGGCTACGAGAACCGTCCCGGGTGCTTTAATGTCTCTGCTGCAAAACTAAAGCAAAGCTACATAAATGAGGCTCTAACCTTTCTTTGCTGATCAATATTTTAGCATGTTAGAATCCTGACGTTCAGTTAACACACTAATATTAGGACAGTGATCAAGTGGAAACATCTGAGGCGAAAACATGAAACCAATGCAGAAGTAGCAAAAACTGGTGTTCCTTCAATGGAAAAAAATACCAGTAAAATCAATGAAAAAATATAGAGGCAAAATACTTTTAATTACCAGTTAATTCCCTTAAAATATAAGTAAAACATACCAGATAGTATCAGTAAAATGACTAAAAAAATATGAGTAAAATGTCCAAGAGAATCTGGATAAATATTTAACAATGTTAAATGGGAAATGTTTTTCGAAAAATTTTCCTGAAAATAAAATAATTACAAAACATTGATAAATGTCTGTGAATTATCCAGGAAATGTTAGTGATTTAAAAATATGTCTGAAAAAAATCGAAATAAAATATCCAACTCTAAAATCAGTTCAACTAAAATGAGATAAATGTGAAGCAAACTTAAGTAAAATATCCAAAAATACCAAAAAGATATTAATAAAATGCCCAACAAAAATTGACAACTATCCCACCAAAATTAGCTAAATATATGGACAAAATATAGATTTTTAAAAAATAATTCAACCAAATATCACTGATATCAAAGATAATTTTTAAATCTGTAAAATATTTTTTAAAAGAAGAATGAAAAACTTGTGTGAACTATTTTTTTAAAATTACCAGTAAAATATAATTAAAATTTCTCAAATATTGTCATTAAAATATAATACTCTTTATATATATATATATATATATATATATATATATATATATATATATATGTATATATATATATATATATATATATATATATATATATATATATATATATAAAAAAACTTGAACAAAAAATATGGAAAATTAGTAAAATACAAATGAAAAATATTCATAAAATGTTAAAAAATCTATTTTCATATTCTTCCTGTTCAGAAACGGCCTTAGTGTTTGTGCTGAACCCACTGTGAGGTGAGTTTGTTTTTAACTCCAGCTCACCTGTGTGGGCGTCGGGTTAACGGCTGCTCTGTGCCGGGTGGAGATAATAACCACATCCAGACAGGAGAGGAGACGCATCCTGAGAGGAAGTAGATGGACTTTATTTACCTCCAGGATCGCCGTGGAAACCACGTCACTGGAAACGAACCAGGCTTCACACATGCAGACAAACCAGTGTGTGTGTGTGTGTGTGTGTGTGTGTGTGTGTGTGTGTGTGTGTGTGTGTGTGGTGTGTGTGTGTGTGTGTGTGCGTGTGTGTGTGTGCAGAAGGAGATTATGTGCCACTGTGTTTGTGTGTTTCTGCAGGAGGCGGGTGGAGAGCAGCTCTGCAGGTTTCCTCCCTGGAATAGTGATGAAGAGGCTGCAGGTACGCGTGTGTGTGTGGTGCGTGCGTGCGTGTGCGTGTGTGTGTGTCCAGGCGGTTAGTTGGACGGTCTGCTCCCTCTAGTGGCAGCTAGAACTCACTGCAGACCCAGCAGGAGGTGTTGGTGTTATTACCGGCATGACATAGCACATATATATATATATATATATATATATATATATATATATATATATATATATATATATATATGCTCACTTTAACACTTTGCTCATGTTATAGTGAGCAAAAAGCCACTAACATTTTACTTTGAGCAAATGTTAAAGTGATGCCCACCTCAGGCCCACTGAATTGCAGATTATAGAAATACAGAAAGAAAACTCCTTTTGATGTTTTTTGAAGGAGAATATTCCTAAACTTGTATTGTATTTTGTCCTTCAGCTTGAAATAGTGAATGACTTTAGGTGGCTGAATTTGTTAGGTATCTCGTTTTATATAGCCTAATAATAACAAATGCGTTGATTGGATGTTGTCAGGTTCAGAAGTATGGCATGCATTTTGTAGTAACCACACAAGGTAAATGTTAAGTTATTAAAAGACAGACATTTTTGTGGTTTAACTTATTGCACTGCTGAGGCTCCGCCTCTTTGTCAGTGTAAAAACTTAAACCACAAAATTGTTTGTTTCATTTCTATTTATCTGCATTTTTCATCCGTCTGCTACATTTACAGATTACTGCAAACTCAAAGTGCAATTATAGCGATTATATTCAACATTTTAAGACTTTTTGTAAACTAAAGCACTTTCAGTGTCTTCTAAAGTGGTCTATTATGGGATGGCTACACCGTTAGCAGGACTGTCGTAGCTAATGTAATGAGACATAACCATTGCCCCTTTTTAACTTTGAACACCTGCCCCTCCAAAGGTCTCTGCATGGTCCTGCAGGAGAGTGTTTGCTGGGACTGTTCAGACCTATATTTGGCTTGTCATTTATCCTTGTGGCTGTACATTAGGTACAGTAGGTTGAAAATGTTCTTTGTTTATATTTAAGATGATAGTTGCTGTTCCATGTTTATGTAGTTTTGTATACTTATTGTTGGCTTCTTTCCATTTGCTTCTTTTTTATAGAACTACACACATAGAGATGCATATGTGTAACTTCTGTTAAGAAACAAAGGAGAAACAGGGAACACCTTCTATTGCATTCTGACTGATGCCCCCCTGGCAGCCATTAGTTTTTGACTGGCGAAAATTTATAAAGTCGTTGAATCTGCAAAACAAAACATATACAGTTCTTTTGTTTTGACTTTTTATTGAAGACTCTCTCTTACTGCAGTTTGATCAGATCAAACATTTGGCAGCAGCGTGGAGGAAAAAAAACTTCCTGTTGCCAGGAAGTTAAAAAAAAACCTCCGTTTGGAATGAGGGTACAGAGCAGGGAGAGAACATGAAGTCTTTGCAGGTTGGTGAGGCCAGTAACAGCATATCTAAACTTATAGCTCCAGATCCAGAGATACCTGCAGAGATGACCAGACACAAAGTTAGCGACATACAATGGTGGCATCTCACCATAAAGAGAGAGGGGAGGGGAGGGGAGGGGCTCAGTGCATCATGGGAAGTCCCCTAGCAGCCTGGGTTGCTGTATTTACATTTGGAGAAAAAACAATGAATAGAGTCTCACATTGAAGTAAATGTAATGTTGAGGCTGTCGTTCACAGCATCTATGTCTATAGTAAAGATATCCACTGAAATGACTTTATCTGTAGACACATTTCATTTGAGGAGTTTACCTTCGGAGTAATCTGGAGCTCTTCTTCTTGGGTCTGTTTCTTCTTGGGTCTTCTTCTTCTTGGGTCTTCTTCTTCTTGGGTCTTCTTCTCGGGTCTTCTTCTTCTTCTTGGGTCTGTTTCTTCTTCTTCTTGGGTCTGTTTCTTTTTCTCTCTTTGATGCTGTTATTCATCTTCCTCCTGTTCTCTGACATGTTTCTTCTGTCGTTGATTGTCTGGAGGCTCTGCGAACTGTTTCTTTATCTTCTTAGATTCTGAAGTCACAGCGTTGGGAGAAAAGAATTACAGACGTGTGTGAGATTCACATTCAGTAGTAGTATGTAACGATACACTGTCACCAGGTTCATTGTATTTATATTGGTACCAACCTGCTGGTCATCTGGTTCTTTCCATCCATGTTCTCTCTGTGGCTGTGTGGCTTTTTCTTTGTACTCCGACTTCCTCCTGCAATCCAAACACATACATGGAAGGTTAACTGGTTATTCTAAACTAAATCTGACGGCTTAGTGTGAATGGTTGTCTCTTTGTGGTCGCTCTGAGGTGGACTGGTGACCTGAAACCCCCGCAACTCTATATAGGA